>JAODAL010053838.1:0-25014 GCA_025379985.1 Phyllomedusa bahiana
AAAATTTTTTAAAATTCTCTACCTAACTATAAAAAAATCTTCCAATTCTAATCTAACTAAATTGTAAGGATCACAGCTAATAGTAGAGGTTTTTCTCTGTGGAAAATAGAATAATTCGCTGAGATGTTTGGACACCATCAGAGAGCACGTCCTTCTGCGCTGAGACGCTGAGAGACACTGAGGCTGAACGGGAAAACTGTGTTCTATGTAAAACGAGGTCATGTGTTTTTTTCCAGCCAATCGCAACCTACAAAATCCCAGTCATGACGTCGCACACACATCTCACCCTGCTCTATTCTGTAATCTATTTGCTGGCCGCCAAAATTACAGGAACCCGCCGAAAAGGTGTGATCTTAATAGATGATGCACAGATTTTTACCTAAATTATCGCATGATCTAAAAAATCCGATCACCATAAAAACTGTGCCGATTTCAACTTTGTCGATAATAATCGCTCAACACTAATTACAATGGTTTTTTTTACATTTGTTTCTATAGTTTATTTATTGAAAGCTGTTTATCATTTTAGGAACCTGTTAAATTCACCACAACTTTTTTGCAAATCTGTTAAAAGACATGGTTGTCATCCGTACAAATACTATAATCGTGATTCCATGTTAATGAACTGTAGATTGCCTTTAACCTGTTAAAGGATGTAGGTAGCTGACCTGAGCACCGCACCTTCATCTGCACTCACTGCAGCTAGGTACATTGGAAAAAAAAATACAATTGCTCTATAGGTAACATGTTATCTTTATTCTGTGGGTCAGTATGATTTTGGTGTTTTATTTATATTTTTTTACTCTGTGGTGCCATTTTTTGAGACCAATAACTTTTATTTTTCTATCTATAGACCTTTATGAGGGCTTGGTATTTGTAGACACAAGTGTGGTACCATTTTCGGATACCTGTGACTTTTTAATCACTTTTTATTACAATTTCTGGGGAGGCAAAGTGACCAAAAAATGCAATTTTGGTGCTGGGTATTTTACTGGGTACTTACTGTTTTAAATCTTTTTAACTTAGAATTTTAGTCCCTCTTTAGTTACCTATTACACCCTTCCTCAGAGTGCAATGAGGGCGGTAAGATGGGGAGCCCATGGGGAGATGGAAGGGGGCACCTCCCCCCACTGTATAACTGCCAAATGCTGCACTCACAATAACCATTGTCTAAGGAATTAAACAGCCACTATCTGATTTATCTCTGGTCCTGACCACTGGAGCATGAGCCCACTACATACTTCCTTTCCCTTAGGAAAGTGCCCTAGGCAGACACCTGCCTTTGCCTACTGATTATCCTGGTCCTGGGTAGAGGTTTGGGTCACTCAAAGTTTTAAAAGAATTGGATTTAAAAGAATGAGTGGCATTTATTGCTATTAGCTATCTGCTTTGGTTTTTAAATGGAGTCATAAATGGATAATCCTATTTATAACATATAGAAAGAGGTTGTCAAAATGAAAGAACCCTTTTAAAAGGGTTTTCTCACCATGCTGAGTTCTGCTACTTCTTGCTGAGCTTGATTGAGGGACAATTGAGGAGGTTCATTAACCACAGGGCACAAGGCTACAGAGTCCTGAAGCTGTATAAGACTGGAGTGCCTACCGCCCACCTGTAGAATTTTATTATGGGGGCCCACCAGTGGAGTTGATTATGGGGGCACTCTACAACTACTGTACATGCCTCTTATACTCTGCCTCTTGCTTTTCACCTCTTTCCCTCTGCCTTGATGTCTTTCCCAAGGATGTATATGCATTTTAAAAGAAACTCCAGGTCTGCCATGCTCAGGGGCTTAGCAATGGCTTCCCTTGTGGGCCAGTCTGAATCTGCTCTGAAGGATTAAAGTTTGTCAGTAAAAAAGATAAACAAGCTCCTGTGCTGCTGATGAGACACAGCAGGGAGTGATGTCCCCATCCCAGGTATTGTTGGAGTAGAGAGAGGTGGTTGGTAACCAGAAGACCTTCTGTAAACAAACAAGAGATAAGAACTGAAAGGAATCAAATCAGAACAGCAATGTATCAAGCGGACACCCGCCATAGCCACCCCACCATACGACACAGCATCTATAATAGTAAGTAATACTCTGCAGGAGCTTACATGCTCACCCCTTGGGTTCCATAACTTTCTGTGGAGGGGATAATTGATAATTGGCCAATAATTTGGTAATAATCAATGAGATGGGAATACCCCTTTAAGTCTCTAGGTTGGGCTCTCACTTGGTGTTTGTACCTTCTGCAGCCTGATATATCTTGTTAGTGAATAGGAATTCACAAAAACTATTTGATAAAGCAACACATAAAAATAATGCAGTGTAGTAACACACATGTGGCTTTCTATAAGAAAGCATTATAGAGACAGAAATCTTTTGAGGAAATCCTCCGCCTTTCATAGAGGCATCAAGATGATTTGCTGCTGTTTTTTTATTTGGGGTGATAATGTTGAGGTTCTCCACCATCTCCTATGCATCATGGGGTGTAAATGACACCTGATACACATTCACACATTTCTTTTTGGATTTGAGCACTTATGCTGCCGAAAGGTTACATAAGAATAAGCTTCTTAATTACAAAAACCTGTTTAACTGAGGTGAACGCTGGCATCTAGCAGATAAAAATCTCCATGAGCAGTACATATATACAACGCATGCCTCCCTTATCATCCAATATAACTACAACCCATATGGGTTATATGCTTCTAAATCAAAACACAAGACAGGGAGATAAAGGCGAAAGATAAAAGCTAGCTGGGACTCTCTCGTAATATTTTATGTTCTTATTACACTTCCTCATTTAGTTGTGCCACATTGAACTACAATACAATTGCAAACATATATTATGTTAGTCCAAACATGTGCATCAGCACTTCAGCCATAAACCCACGGAAATGTGTATTTTGGGTAATGTAGCTCTCTCTTCCCTTGGGGTCATGTCTTTAAATCATCTCTGCCTCCCACAAACTCTCAGAGACACAGATATACTGCATTCCTGGACAGGATTTGTGAGCAAATGCATTTGTATGTATTACACAGCTACACACATATTTTATATCTATGGATCTACCTATATAGTTACAGTGAAATTCTATGTTATTCATAAGCGTCAAATATCTGCAATACTTCTGTGCACAGTAAACTTGCTTACCAAATATATGCTCCACACTGAAATTGCCACACCAAGAAAAAAAAGTATTGGAATGATGGACATTGCTGGATCTATAGACATATTAATTATAAACAAATGATAAAATAATGCTAATTAAATATTCAAAACATCTTGCTTTATTCCCATCTTGATGGGAGACAAGTCTGGAAATGTTGCAGGCCCTGGTGGCATGTTTAGGCCACACAGGCTGCTTACCTTACATGAGCAAAAAGCAATCTGGGGTTGCTTTATTGAAAAATGGATCCTGGGACACTTTGAAGAAATGGCCATACCACTAGTTCAATGTAACACTGAGCTGTTAGTGACCTCAATTGAAGTTTAGAGTGGTCTGACTATCATATATTATACCACCCACATCAAAATCCCAGGTGTTGGATCTCAGTGTTGTTTACTGGTGTAGGCATCTTAATGGTATTGCCCACGTATTGTCGATACCAATATCCAGCCACATTGTCATTGCATCCGAAACAAAAGTGGGACTCTCTAGAGGATACACCTCCATTTCAGCCTACATTGTGTTGTTGTGTTGATCTCTATGATAGCCTTTGAGAGTTGTGCCATGAGGTCCATGGGACACCTATATATGGATGTCTGAAATGTAGTCCAGTGTTGTGCAAACACTTTGGGAGACGTGTATGATCGGGTTTTTCACCTTTTCCTGGCCTAAAATGAGCCTACATGAGCAGTCTACGATGTCTAATGCGCCTTGTGAATGTGGTCGGCGCATTGCTCGTAAGACTCAACACTTTCTTATGTGCCTAACATGAGGGGGCGTTTTGGGGACATGTCACACCACACTCCTATTATTAGACACATTAGAATGTGGTTCGGCAAAACTAGGCGCATTACTGCTCAAACAGGCAGACCTATTTTAATGTGAGTCTGAGGAGTCGAAGTGGAGCTAGATTTGCTGTTAGGAAAAAAAATGTCCAATATTTCTCAACTTACACCAGTACAATAATAAGAAGCAATTTATGTTAATTATCAAACAATATAAAATGAAATTATTTAAATTTAATAAAAAAATTTTATCATATAAAAATATATAATATCCCAAAAATATAAAAATATCTCCTATAAAATGCATTTAAATTTAATAGAATCTAAAACTAGTTTTACATTAAATAACCCACTGATGTTGTTCAGATTTTAAATTTTGAATTTTTACTACATTAAATTTGAAATTTATTCTTGCTGCTCTCACCTTTTATTCTACATATAGCAAGAGCCAGCACACCATAGGTCTTACTGGGACCTGTGGTCCACCAAACAAGATCACTATTTCAAGTTTCTATTTACTGACATGCTATTCTAATGACTTTTCTTTTATTTACAGCCTATCTATAGCCTTTATACATGTTTGGAGCATTACTAATGCGCCTAATTTTTTGTAATGTGCCAAACAACGACGGGGGCCCAAAAACTTTAGAAAAACCCCATTTATGAACCATAAAAAACCACTTTCGTACATTCAGGCGCTTTTATAACACAAAAAAGGGAACTGAAAATTCATTTTTGAACCCTTTCCCTTTCATCATATCTCCCTTTGTGTTGACACTTTTTGCCGCCCTGGGTTTGGGATGTCACATCCAACTTAACTTCAGTACATGGACCATTATGCACCATTCTTTCAATGAGATGAGCTGCTCATGCAGAGTTTGGCCCCCGCGCTCCTCTTGTTGTCTTTCCAGTTTGACCTTGTTCTCGTAACCACTAGGAACTCACAATGTTGAACATCATTGACATCTCAGCCTAAGTGCATAGCAATCTGCCAGAGTGATAATCCAAAGTCTCTTTGTTTGTTGTCCCCTTATGCCAAGTGGCAATAACTGGCATATCGCTGTTTGAAATCTGACTTTTAATCCCCTATCATGCCACAGCTTGTAGCTAGCTGGTTAAAAATTTGATTATTTACAGATCTTAGCAACACCTGCTACTTCAGTTTACATAACCTTACAGTTTGGTATTGCAGTCTTATCGTAGAAGAGTGCATAAGCGCAGCCCAAAGTCTCCCTGGCATATTTGGCATCTGTATTATCTACATATAGTATAGGCAGGGCAGTTTCTAGGCTAAATTTCACTCAGGGCGAGGTGAAGAAATGTCGCCCCCCCTCCCCTCCCCCGCCTCCGTAACATATGGTGCCGCTATGCGACACATTGCATCACCATAAACCAAAATATACAAAAAGCTTTACCACAATGTGCTCAATAAAACTCCCAAAAATAGCTACAGTTACCAAATAACCTTACACCAACCAAACCCCAAAACCCCACAAAGACCACATATCACCAGCCCAGTGACCGAATAATAAAACCACCCCATGACCACATATCACCAGACGTAGTACTAAATAATACAAACTGACCATTACTGAGATATAAACCATTATACTAAACCATTTCCCCGGATACAGTGCCCATACATTGGGGGGATACCAGCTGTACACAGGCTCTGCAGACA
The DNA here is from genome assembly GCA_025379985.1 of Phyllomedusa bahiana. NCBI lineage: Eukaryota > Metazoa > Chordata > Amphibia > Anura > Hylidae > Phyllomedusa > Phyllomedusa bahiana. Next base: position 5,620 of record JAODAL010053838.1, read on the forward strand.
TAAAAGCGTTTACTTTTAAATTTAAATTTTTTGTACTCACGGGTGATGTCTGAAGGTTTTTTCTTTCTCTTCTTCTTCTTTTCCATCTTCCCAGACGCCATGACGCCTACTCCGACTCTTCACGTAAAATTTACAAAAAAAAAAACTTAGATCCTCAAATTTTCACACTTCTCTACCCAATTTCCCATCTCAATAAATCCCCATCTTACACCTCATTGGTACCATGAATTGCCCCCCTTTGAGAAGCCCCCTGTGCCAAAAGATGCCCCCCCTGTACCAGTGATGCCCCCCATAGCCAGATGCCCCCTGTAGCCAGGTGATGCCCCCTTTTTAGCCCGTGATGCCCCCGTAGCCAATAGATGCCCCTCTGTAGCCGTATGCCCCTGTAGCCGTGATGCCCCCCCTGTCGGTTGCCCCCCTACCGTGATACCCCCCGTAGCCCTGATGCCCCCCTGTAGCCCTGATGCCCCCCTTTTTACCTTGATGCCCCCCCTTTCCAGTGATGCCCCCCTGTACCAGTAATCCCCCTTATCCAGTGATGCCCCCCTGAGCCATTTAGCCCCCCTGTAGTCAGGAGCCCCCCGTAGCCCGTAGAGCCCCCTTAGCCAGTGATGTCCCCCGTAGTCATTTTATGCCCCCATTGTAGCCAGGATGCCCCCCCTTTTCCAGTGATACCCCCTTTACCCCGTGATGCCCCCATTGTAGCCAGTGATGCCCCCCCGTAGCCGGGGGGGTGCCCCTCTGTAGCCTTTATGCCCCCCGTAGCCCGTATTCCCCCCTTTAGCCAGTGATGCCCCCGTAGCCATGATGCCCCCTTTTTAGCCATGATGGGCCCCCCTAGCCCTTTATGCCCCCATTGTAGCCAGTAGCCCCCTGTAGCCATGACCCTCTTAGCCAGTTTGCCCCCCCGTAGCCCGTTTTTGCCCCCTGAGCCAGTTAGCCCATTTTACCAGTGAGCCCCCCCGTAGCCTGTTATGCCCCCCTTGTAGCCAGTGATGCCCCTGTAGCCAGTGATGCCCCCATTGTAGCCAGTGATGCCCCCGTACCATGATGCCCCCATTTGTACCAGTGATGCCCCTCTGTACCAGTTATTCCCCCCTTGTAGCCCGTTTTGCCCCTGACCAGTGAGCCCCCCCTTGAAGCCAGTATGCCCCCCTGTAGCCAGTTATTTCCCCCATTTTACCAGTTTCCCCCATTGACCAGTTATGCCCCATTGTGCCATAATGTCCCCCCTTTGCCCTGATGCCCACGTAGCCGTGTTGCCCCCTGTAGCCAGGGATGCCCCCCTTTAGTCGTGAGCCCCCTGTAGCCAGTAGATGCCCCCCTGACCATGATGCCCCCTGAGTCATTTATGCCCCCATTTTACCAGTGATGCCCCCATTTGTCCCTGATACCCCTGTAGCCATGAGCCCCCATTGTATCAGTAGCCCCTCTGTACCAGTGATCCCCCATTGTAGCCCTGATGCCCCCCTGTACCAGTGGTGCCCCCCTGTAGCCATTTTTTGCCCCCCTAGCCGTGATCCCCCATTGGAGCCAGTGAGCCCCCTGTACCAGTGATGCACCCATTTTACCAATTGATGCCCCCGTAGCCATTGATCCCCCATTGTAGCCAGTGATGCCCCCTGAAAACCGTGAGCCCTTGTAGCCCGTTTTTGCCCCCATTTTTAGCCATTATCCCCATTTAGGGCCCTTATCCCCCCGTAGCCAGTTATGCCCCATTTTAGCCCCTGGGTGCCCCCGTAACCCCGTGATGCCCCATTTGTAGCCCGTGGCCCCGTAGCCCTGATGCCCCCTTGTACCTGATGCCCCCTGTAGCCAGGTGCCCCCTTGTAGCCATGATGCCCCTCTTACCCGTTATTCCCCCAAAATTTTACCATTTTATGCCCCTATTTTAGCCAGTGATCCCCCCTTTTAGCCATACATGCCCCCTGTACCGTGTGCCCCCCGGGAGCCAGTGTTTCCCCCCTTTCCAGTGATGTCCCAGCCAGGGATCCCCCTTGAACCAGTGTGCCCCCTGTCCATTTTAAACCCCCCCCCAGCTGTGATGCCCACTGTGCCATGATGCCCCCCCTGTACCTATTCCCCCCCCAGCCAGTGAGCCTCCCCTTTCCCCTGATCCCGCCCGTACCAGTATGCCCCCCTTGTAGCCAGTGATGCCCCCTGAAACCATAGTGCCCCCTGTACCTGATGCCCCCCGTAGCCATTGTTTCCCCCTTTTTAGCCGTCATGCCCCTCCCTTTGCCAGTTATGCCCCATTGTACCAGTGATGCCCCCCTTTTTAGCCGTGATACCCCGTACCAGTCATGCCCCTTGTAGCCATCATGCCCCTCTGTACCAGCAGGGCGTTGCTAGGGTCCTAAAACATCCGGGGCCCGGGCCCTTTGGTTTTGCTCAGTGGGCTGGGTTCACCGACAATTTTTCACGCCACATTGTGAACTGCGGATGTATTTTTACAGAGAAAAAACCTTCTGCTCGTCACTAATTTTCAGCATATTCCACAATAGAGTGACCCTATATCTAAATACCTGCCTCAGCAGTCACACAGCACAATGAAAATCACAATGACAAATTAACTTTTTCAAAACCGCTCACCTCCGTATGACAGTGTAATATCCCTAAATAACAGTCACCATATAATCCACTGATACATGGAGCAAATCTACCGGACAAATGATTGTTACTAAAAAACTCCTACAAAACCAAGACCCAAAACTATTACTACAAAGGACCAAATAATCCTGCCAGACCCTGACCGAACGCAACCCCCACATGTGACTATCCGCTGTACACAGGCTCTGATTACATATACCACCGCCATACAGGGGCCATATAGTGGTAGATACTAGTTGTATGTAGGCTCTGCAGACATATACCACGCCATACAGTGACCAAATAGTGGTAGATACTAGTTGTATGTAGACGCTCTGCAGACATATATGTGATTACACTGCAGTTACATTTAGTGACTCACCGGAGACGTCTTTTCTGATCAGCGTCATTCACTTTCCCTTTTCTTCTCCATCCGGTTCACACCTTCATGCTGATTTCTCCCGGCCACGACTCGTCCCTGAGGATTTGGACACAAATATCTTAGAATCCTCACATTTTCAGCAACTCCTTACTTATAGGTATATAAGTCCCCTCAGTTAGGTAGGTGTATAGGTCCCCTCAATTAGGCAGGTATATAAATATAGGGTCACTTAGGCAGGTATATAAATATAGGGGCACTCTCAAGCAGGTATATAGATATAGGGGCACTGAGGCAGGTATATAGGGGCTCAGACAGGAATATAGGGCCACAGGCAGTATAGGGGGCCACAGGCAGGTATAGGGGGCCACAGGCAGGTATAGGGGGCCGCAGGCAGTATAGGGGGCCGCAGGCAGGTATAGGGGGCCACAGGCAGGTATAGGGGGCCACAGGCAGGTATAGGGGGCCACAGGCAGTATATGGGGCCACAGGCAGGTATAGGGGGCTGCAGGCAGTATATGGGGCCGCATGTAGTATATGGGGCCACAGGCAGGTATATGGGGCCTCAGGCAGTATATATGGGGCCACAGGCAGTATAGGGGGCCATAGGCAGTATAGGGGGCCACAGGCAGGAATAGGGGGCCCCAGCCAGTTATAGGGGGCCGCAGGAAGTATATATGGGGCCACAAGCAGGTATTATGGGCCACAGGCAGGTATATGGGCCCTCAGGCAGTATTTTGGGGGCCCACAGGCAGTATATAGGGCCCCACAGGCAGGTAAAACGCTATAAAAATAAAAAACATTAATACTCACCTTAGTTCCCCCGGCGAGCGCGCTCTGTCCTCTTTAGCCCGCGCTCCTCCCGCAGCTCCTCGGGCACACAGCCTGTGACACGCTGTGCGCCCGAGGACAGGCAGCGGCGTGAAGAGGTCATTACATCGTGCCGCTGCCAGCTGAGCCAAAACCGGGGCCGGGGCGGGTCCTGTGCAATGAGACCCGGGGGCCCCGCTGTGTGACCCGGGACGGTCCCGGGCACTGTCTGCGGGGCAGGGGGGGCGCTCGCTCTCTGCTCCGTAGAAGCCCTCCGCTGTATGTAGCTGCAGGGCAGGTCGGTGGGTTTCCCGGCCCATGGCAGCGGCCTGGAGCCCGGGAGGTTCGGGGCACAGGGGGTTTTATTCGGGGCCCGAGCCCCGAATAAAACAGCCTAGCGACGCCCCTGGTAGCCAGTGATGCCCCCATTGTAGCCAGTGATGCCCCCCTGTAGCCGTGATGCCCCCCTGGAGCCAGTGATGCCCCCTTGTAGCCAGTGATGCCCCCATTGTAGCCAGTGATGCCCCCAATTGTAGCCAGTGATGCCCCATTGTGGCCAGTTTATGCCCCCTGTAGCCAGTTATGCCCCATTGTAGCCAGTGATGCCCCCTGTAGCCAGTGATGCCCCCATTGTAGCCAGTGATGGGCCCCCTTGTAGCCAGTGATGCCCCCCTTGTAGCCAGAGATCCCCCTGTAACCTAATTATAAAATAACAAAAAATTACTCACCTGACCACGGTCCGCGCGGTCCCGCTCCGGAGCTGCTGAGCTATGTAAGCAGCGTGACGTCATCACACTGCTTACATTGCACGCAGCTCCCAGGGATCTGCCTCTGCCGCCGAGGAGATCGAGCGTCACAGGGGGCGCGGTGAAAGCTGTGCGCCCCCTGCGACGCTGTGTATGGGAGGAGGCGGGACGGGAACTCCCTGCAGGAGCATCTGCTGTCTCTGCGCGACTGTTATGACACAGTCGCGCAGAGTCAGGGGCGATCCTCCGGGCGGGCGAGGCAGGCGGCGCCCCCCTCGGGTGAGCGGAGCTTCGGCGCCCCGGGCGATCGCCCCGCCCGCCCCTAGGAACAGCCCTGAGTATAGATCCCAAATAGAATGCAAATAATATTTTGTTGAGGTGTAGATTCTGGATCAGTGTAGTAGTACTGTTCAGTCACTATGTGGTGCTGACATGTGGTCACAATGTGGAGGTGTTATTTGATCTTTGTATAATAGAATGATTAGTAATATTGGTCTTGGTATGGTCAGTAACAGTTTGGTAATAATATTTGCTCCTTGTATAGTGCTATTATAATGGTTGTATGACCATTATTTAAAGTCATCGTCCATAGAACATTGTCTTGTAGCTATTTATAGATTTATTTATGCTACACATATTATTTTATATAAATACTTCTTTATAGTTCCAGTAACACCACTGTTGTGTTTTGGCACTGGTCTGCTGGAGGAAGCTGTGCTTGGGCATGGTTAGAGGCATGTCCTGGTGTGAGGTCATGTGTTTGGTTAGGGGTGTCCCTGGGGTGATATCAAGTACTTTAGTGTGGTAAGAGTAGAGACCTGATGTGTCCTTGTGTCCCTCTTTGCAATCTCTAAGGCCATGTTCACACGGCTTATTCCCGACTGATTTGTGAGCGCAATCCGGCTCACAAATCCGCCGTGAATAAGGGGCGGGATGGGGGGCGGGGCCGGAGCGCTACGGGGGCGCCGCTCCCCGGCCCCATAGACTTGCATTATCCACGGCGCGTATTGCGCCTGCATAATGTGCATGTCACTTTCTCCCCGCCCGGCGGATTCGCCGAGCCGGGAGGAGCGACGGAATCCACTGTTCTCTATGTGAACTGTGGATTACCGTAATTACTGCGATGGATTGGCACCGTACTGCAGCACAAATCCGGCGCGGAGTACGGCGCCAATCCGCGGACAAATAAGCCGTGTGAACGAGGCCTAAAAGTTAAGAGGTATGAGAACGTTTATTTACCTTTGCCGCAATATTTTAAGCTAATCAATGTGATGAACCTGGCGCCGACTCGCTAGCTCTGCTACAGTTTTTAGTAGTGTATGATCCAACAGTATGTACGAAAGTGTCTCACAGCACTTTATAAATGTGTCCTGTTCTACGCCAACAGTAGTCTCAGCCAGGACACTTTGAAACTTAAATGGATTTGTACAACAGTTCCACTCCAAACTTTGTGCATATTAGGCGCTTTTCACGATTCTGACACGACAACCCCTCACATCATCGATGCATTCAAAGTGTCGTGTCTTGCATACAATGCGCCAAGTTTTGATGTTCGAAAGTTCGTACATCTATAGAACAGGGCAACAACAGTTTGGCTCAAAGCATGCCAAAAAGTACTACATTTAATGTATATGCCAAGAAATGCTCACACTGTATATGTTACAGTTAGCCATAGACACCCATTCACCTGATGGAGTCCAAAAGAGTCTTTTTGTAGCCTCCACCCAGCCATAGGGAAGTACAGCAGACTGCGCATTTTTGTTCAGAAAGCAACCACAAAAACACTCCTGTGCACTATGTGGTATATGATGTTTGTTACAGAGGCCCTATAGATGACAAACATATTGTAACGGATGCGGCGACAACAGCATACAGTGAAGCGCCGACCGCTGACATCCGGGTGTGGATCCACTGTTTTCACTGCAGGCGAGATGGCATGAGGACAACCGGGCCAGGGAGGGGGAGTCTAAGGGTCCCCTGGTCTTCACCATGAGTCATCGGACAGAGATACTGACACTCTGGGCGAACCATGAGCCAGCGGACAGACAGAGACAGACATGACAGCAGGTAACAACAGAAAAACGTAGGCGAGGTCACCACGGCGTGATCCATGGTCAGTCCGTTCTGTAACGGTCCGGCGTCAACGGCATACGTTGAAGCGCCGACCGCTGACATCCGGGTGTGGATCCACTGTGGTCACCGCAGGTGAGATGGTAAATGGAGACCACGCCATGGAGCAGAGTCTAAGGGGCCCCCGGTCTTCACCGGAGCCCACCGCAAAGCGGGACGGACTTAGCTGCGGGGACCCCCAGGTCACTACTCCTGACGTGGCTACCTGCGGTGACAGCCAAGGTGCAGGACACGAACACAGGCGGTGGTAGACAGGAACATAGGTAGCTGGATACGACATACACAACATCACGCCACAGCAGAAACAGGACAGGTAACACAGCAAGATTCAGTAGCTACAGGACAGGGATCATGGCAGGATACAGCAGGAACAGGACAGCAGATACAGGACAACAGAAGACGACAGAAATATGGTCAGGAGCTCTGGTGGGCCACAGGAACTGAACCCAAACTAGGGGTTAAATCCAGAGAGGCTGGCAGGAGCTCAGAGATGAACACTGCAACAAACAATGGACTGACCCTGAAGCAGAGACAGGAACTTCCTCTTATAGCCAGAGGTCACAGGTCAAGAGGAAGGTAAACAGGACAGATGACCTATAAAGGGTAGGAAGCTGTCGTGCGCGCGCTTCCTAGGAGGTGCAGTGCACACACAGGACCCCAGGAGGCAGAAGCAAGTGCTAGTGAGTAAGTACAAGGAGCCACTCGCAGCAAGCAGGGAAACAGGCCGCTGAGACACCAGCACAGGGAGCCAAAGCGCAGAAATGGCAGGCACGGACACGACGACGGTCCATGGCAGGGGACCATGGCGTGAACCGTGACACATATACAATAGAAGCTGATGACTGCAGTGTATACAGAGCCTTGGCCTCTGACATTACACAAAATCACACCTTCCAGGTATGGCTGAACAGAAATCGAACACAATTAAGGTTAAACTAAACAAAAATGTAGTAGATTTTAGTGCTTTGTCTTTCTTTGTCTTTCAAGCCAGCCATACAGTGAATGTATACTCGTTATGATCCTATTCTACTCGTTTGCCATATTTTTTTCTCTCTAAAACACTCTATCTTGTGTAATGACCTTTGGGCAGGAGTCTGATTAACTTAGAGGTCCTCAGTAGTACAGGTTTAATCAGAGAGGACAGGGGTTAGAACAGCTCAATATAGGTGATAAGCATTCTTTCATCCTCGGGAGCAAGTCAGGCCGTCCAAGGGAAATACTTCCACCTAAAGGTAGATGACTGACATATATTGGAGTCCTATATTAATTTCATTATAATATCACAATGTTGCTGTAATTATAGTTATAATTAACTTCTAATGCTTAAAGGGAACCTGTCTCATTAAACATGCTATGGGAACTGCTGGTAGCATGTTATAGAGCAAGAAGAGCCAAGCAGACTGATTGTTCTGTGGGGAAAAATACAATAGAACTTATATTTCATTAATTTAAAGAGAACCTGTCACATAGTTTATACCCCCCTTGCAGAGGACAGCACAAACTTGGAACATACATGCTGTTTCCAGCGCTGTGTCCCTTATTCTGTAAGATGCTGTAGTTTCAGAGCATTTAATGCTCAAATCTTATTTATGAGCAGGTGTTAGCCCTGCCCACCAAAGGCCAGCCCCGCCCACTGACAGTTATTTACATCTTTCTACCTATTTAAAGTAATAGGGTAATCAGTTGTGAGTTGGGTGGGGCTATCTTCAGGTGGGCAGGGTATGAAAAAAACAGACTCTTTTCATTACTCTTTTCTGGTTGAAAACTGCAGATTTGAGCACTAAATACTCTAAAACTACAACATCTTAAAGAATAAGAGACACAGCGCTGGAAACAGCTGGTCTGACATTAGCTTGTGCTGCCCTCAGCAAGGGTGGCATAAAATATGTGACAGGTTCTCTTTAAACCCCTGCTTATTCTGGGTTAAAGAGTCCAGGAGGTGGGCTTATAGTGATTGACAGCCTTCCTTGTATCAGTGAGCATACAGAGATAGCTTTCAATCACAGACAATACTGCCTACTAGACTCCTTGACACAGAATTGGCAGCAATGTGACAGGTTAAATATGTTAAGAAACCTGCTTCCTTATTTGTAGAGATTATATATTACTGAAAAATTATTAGCATTTTCATTGTTATTTCTGTGCATTTTAGACTATCAATATTTTTATGCTTTTTATTTTGACATTTAGTCCTATGCGTCAGTTAAGGAAGTAATTCTGAATTAATTACAATAAAGGCCCCATGCACCTCTTTGGAGTCGTGATAGGGCTACTTACAGTGCCCCCTTGAACTGTTCAATCTTTTGCCACATTTCAGGCTTCAAATATAGAGATATAAAATTTTATTTTTTTTTGTGAAGAATCAACAACAAGTGGGACACAATTGTGAAGTGCAACAAAATTTATTGAATATTTTAAACTTTTGTAAAAAATAAAAAATTGAAAAGTGGGCGTGCAATATTATTCGGCCCCTTTACTTTCAGTGCAGCAAACTCACTGCAGAAGTTCATTGAGGATCTCTGAATGATCCAATGTTGTCCTAAATGACTGATGATGATAAATATAATCCACCTGTGTGTAATCAAGTCTCCGTGTACATGCACCTGCTCTGTGATAGTCTCAGGGTTCTGTTTAAAGCGCAGAGAGCATCATGAAGACCAAGGAACAGACCAGGCAGGTCCGTTATACTGTTGTGGAGAAGTTTAAAGCCAGATTTGGATACAAAAAGATTTCCCAAACTTTAAACATCCCAAAGAGCACTGTGCACGCGATCATATTGAAATGGAAGGAGTATCAGACCTCTGCAAATCTACCAAGACCCGGCCGTCCCTCTAAACTTTCATCTGAAACAAGGAGAAGACTGATCAGAGATGCAGCCAAGAGGCCCATGATCACTCTGGATATACTGCAGAGATCTACAGCTGAGGTGGGAGAGTCTGTCCATAGGACAACAATCCGTGTTACACTGCACAAATCTGTCCTTTATGGAAGAGTGGCAAGAAGAAAGCCATTTCTCAAAGATATCCATAAAAAGTCTCGTTTAAAGTTTGCCACAAGCCACCTGGGAGACCCCAAACATGTGGAAGAAGGGGCTCTGCTCAGATGAAGCCAAAATCCAACTTTTTGGCCACAATGCAAAACGATATGTTTGGCGTAAAAGCAACACAGCTCATCACTCATCCCCACTGTCAAACATGGTAGTGGCAGCATCATGGTTTGGGCCTACTTTTCTTCAGCAGGGACAGGGAAGATGGTTAAAATTGATGGGAAGATGGATGGAGCCAAATACAGGACCATTCTGGAAGAAAACCTGTTGGTCTGCAAAAGACCTGAGACTGGAACAGAGATTTATCTTCCAACAAGACAACGATCCCAAACATAAAGCAAAATCTACAATGGAAGATTTACAAATAAAACGTCTCCAAGTGTTAGAATGGCCAAGTCAAAGTCCAAACCTGAATTAATTAGAGAATCTGTGGAAAGAGCTGAAAACTGCTGTTCACAAACGCTCTCCATCCAACCTCACTGAGCTCCAGCTGTTTTTCAAGGAAGAATTTGCAAGAATTTCAGTCTCTCGATGTGCAAAACTGATAGAGACATAGCCCAAGCGACTTGCAGCTGTAATCGCAGCAAAAGGTGGCGCTACAAAGTATTAACTTAAGGGGGCTGAATAATTTTGCATGCCCCACTATTCAGTTTTTTATTTTTTAGAAAAGTTTAACATTTCCAATAAAATTTGTTTCAATTCACAATTGTGTCCCACTTGTTGTTGATTCTTCACAAAAAAAAATAAATTTTACATCTTTATGTTTGAAGCCTGAAATGTGGAAAAAGGGTGAAAAGTTCAGGGGGCCGAATACTTTCACAAGGCACTGTATCTAGCTCTATTGTACTTCCATATGTCTCTAATTTCATATAGAGAGAAATGGATATGTTTTTCAGATTTTGTATGATGAATGCAACACAAAAATGCTCCCACTTGCAGCTCTGTATTAGGAAGATATATGAACCACATGCAATGCTGCACAGGTTCAGTGTACAAGACTTTAGCATTAAAGACATTAGGGACAATGGGTAAGATTAACTCAGGTGTTTTGTACTCCCATTTCATTGATTAGCTTTAAAATGTTGGCAAGGCCAACATTAAACACATTCTCATCAAATACATTTCTGTTCTGATTTTACTTCTTTGCAAAGATACAGATTTTTTTTCTCTCCTGCTTGTTCACAGATGGTTTCCGAGGCTACTGATCACCTCTGTGCTTCAGCAGCAGTGACTTCACCACTACTTATAACCCCGTGTTCACACGGCTTGTTCAAGCCGTAATTGCGAGCCGGATTGCGCTCGCAATTCCGGCTTGAATAAGGGGCAGGTGCAGGGGTGGGGCGGGGGCGCTGCCCATCGGCCCCATAGACTTGCATTATCCACGGCGCGTATTGCGCCTGGATAATGTGCATGTCAGTTTCTCCCCGCCCGGCGGCTTCGCCGAGCGGGTAGGAGCGACGGAATCCACTGTTCTCTATGAGAACGGTGGATTACCGTAATTACTGCGACGGATTGGCGCCATACGGCAGGGCAAATCCGGCACGCAGTACGGCGCCAATCCGCGGCCAAATAAGCCGTGTGAACGGCCCCTAAGCTTGCTTTTAAGTCTCTGCTCTTAATGAACAGGTAGATCTCTGTAGCCTTGTGCTGTCCCGTCACATAGATGTTGAGTGAAACTGTTATCTTTGTTTAAAATACACAGAAAACAGTGTGAATGAATCCCACTGTTTGTCTTGGCAGCAGGTATGTTTTTTTCTTAATGACCTGTATGTTTTATTTGAAAAAAAAGCTAAATCTTATTTTTTTTGCATTTTTTATAATATGATAAATTAATTAATGAGATTCCTCTCATAACAAATACAGCTGTTAGCTTACATTTATAACCAGACATCTTTCTTGGACAGTGTTTTTTTTTTTTTTTTTTTTTAAACCCTCCATCACCAATGTCCCTGTAACAAGCAGAGGGAGGAATAGGAGCTAGCAAAGCTGATATATCATACACTGCTGTGGAACAGCCCGCAGCTTGCACAGGAAATGGGAGCCTGAAGCAGAGCGGGGAAAGCTTCTGTAAAAGCAGTCAGAAGGGAAAACCCTTTTAAGCAGAGATCCAATGGAGTAAGATGAGGTGCAGGGCTCCTAAAACATTTGACACGTATTTAGTTTTTTTATATGCCACAATCTGAAATCTACATCAGCTATAATCTAGCATAGATTTTTTCACTGCATTTTAAACCAAATTACAAAAGTGATTTTGTGTATTGTACATTGTTTAATCTGAGCTCGATTATCACAGCCAAATGTCACTAGGTCTTAAATTTGGACTGGTGTCCTTCAAAAGGTTTGTAACATAAGGCCAATCCATTATCAGAAGAAAGCTCAGGTCTGACTTCTTCTATGTCCAGAGATCAGATGAAGGGCTTGGTGGCAGCTCTGTGCTACTACTCATTCCTCTGCAGGAAATGGGAAATGGCTAAACAAGCACAATACTTGTTTGTGAAGAGTTTGCCAGTGGAAACTGCCATTTCTCAACAGGGCTCTATGACATCCAAAGATCTTTAATATGGGGGATGTAAAGGGGTTGTCCAGATGGTTCATTGGACCACAGTTAATTTAGGAAAGCCAAGATTTTTTTTTACTTGTAACTCCTATGAAAACTGTCTAGATCTATGACTTTCTTTGTTGCCCATGGCAACCAATTAGAGCTTCCCTTTAATTTTTTACAGCACTATATAAAATGAAAGGGGAGCTGTGATTGGTTGCGATGGACAACAAAGAAATTCTTAGATTTAGACAGTTTTCATACATGTGGCACTAAGACGGCATGTACCATTAGGGCTGCGCCATTTTTTGGTGTATTTTGCGTAAAAAAAACAGTTGATGTCCTATTCTCTATGTAAATGAACTGTAGTACACCAATTCTAAGCACATTACACACCAGGCACAGCACATTTGAATGCGCCTAAAGTAGGAGCATCAAATATGCTAGCAATGATATGCAAACCTCCATCAAGTCCAACCAAGGGTGGGGAAGATGTGAATGAAGGGAGAGGTAGGGGGATTTAAAATGTACAGACTCATCTGTGCAACAGATCTTCAAACAACCAGGGCATTTCTTAATATTCGGTCCCTAGCCTGCTCTGTACTGTGTGCGCCTCTTTAATTTAAAAGGCCACTGCAGATCTCTACTCTGCTCTACCTCCATGGAAAAACTTGTGTGGCTCTTTAAAGGGACACTTCCCTCATTTCCTTTCCTAATCTTTAGAAATCCTGGCATTTAGCATATTGTTTCCTGGCATTGCTTGCTTATCCTTTGGCCCATCTGCTGCCTGCCTGGACCTTTGTCTCTGACCTTGGACTGCCATCTTTGACCCACTGCCTCTCCAACTATGCTTCTTGTCACACCACTTGGTAAGGTATCTAGATGTCAGCTGCCTCCATGAGTTACTGTGTCAGGGGTAGAGACCTGGTAGTCCTCTTGAGCAAAGACTAGAGTCTTCAAAAGGATTTAAAGGGTAAGAACCAGGGGACTCCTTAGACTCAGTGCATTAAATGAAGATTATATCACCCTAAGATATTGCACAGCAGTTTCCTGTTTGTGACCTAGGGGGACATAATCTTCATCTCAACATCTCTGTAGCAGTGTTTACATAATCAAACATAATCTTCACTAGATCCAACTCAGATCCCTGGCCTACACTAAAGTCTGTATGCCACAAGAAGGATCCATGCAGCAATACAATCTCCAGGGGGATTGTCTTCTGCCCTCCCCCCCCCCAAGGAGATTGTGCCTGCAAACTGTGCTTTGTACCACCCCTCTCCCACCATTGCGTTATGCATCCTAGTGCAAAGAAAAAATACAACCCCAGCAATCACTCTATTAACCTCCCACCAGCCCCACCTATCACCCCATACACTCCCCACCATCTCCATCTATCACCCATAGCCTCCTAACTTCCATCTATTACAACCTCCACCAATCACCCCATAAACTTCTCAAACCATGCACCTATCACCCTATAGCCCCTTCACCTACACCTATCACTCCCTGCCACCTCCACCTAGGACCCCATCAACTCCACCTATCACCCCATGTGGAGTTTGTACATTGGGGGAAGCACAGGTAGAAAAGTGCTGATAAAATTAGAATTGTAAGATGTTTGTGTGGTAAATTCAGCAGGAATGATTCTCAGATGGGAGAAGTCATCATGGTGGTCTTGACAGGTTGGAGAAGAAAAAGAAAAGAGAACAACTCCAGTCATAGAAGACATCACCTGGGAGTTTCTGGATGTAACTGCAGTGTAATCACTTATGTGTGTGCAGAGCGCCTGTGTATACTGGTATCTATCCCATACCCCACCTATAGTCACGCTATGGCAGCAATTTACAATCTGCAAAACCTCTATACACTGGTATCGAATATGAGCACTGCATGGGGGTGAACCTGTGTACACTGGTATTGTCATGATCATGCCAGAAAGAACCCCAGCGTTGAGTTCTGGTCGCCAGCCATGGCCGTTGCGACGTAAGCCGTGGTTTTTGACATAGTGTCTACATTTGTGTTCACTAGTGTGAACTGGGTTTTCTTCCCTGCTATCTTGATTGATTCCTGGCCGACGCCCGGGCCAGGAATCGTCCAGCACTCCACGGGTTAACCTGGCTCCTTGCTCCTGGTGATTGACAGCTCTACCTTCCTATCTGGTCTTCTGTTTCTTCCTCCTACTGCCTTTGTCCTTAGTTCTCCTGGACGGTATTTAAGGGTTCTTCTGTCTCTTCTCCTTGCCTGTTATATTGGTTTGTTTCTGCCTATAACTCGCCCTCTTTATTCTGTGCCTCCCTGGTTATCTTACTCTGCTTGTTTCACGTTTATTCTTCTGCCTTCTGACTTTGTACCACGTTCCCGATAGTTACCGACTTGGCTTGCTTGACCATCCCTTATTGTGCTTGTATTGTTTGTCTGCGTCTTGTGTTTCCACGCTATTCAGTATAGTGTTCAGTCTTCTGGTTGGGGCCGACCTATTAAGGAGTCGGGCACCCCAAAAGGCAGGGACAGGGGTTGGGATCAATGTCAGGGCCTCACGCTGTCTGTGTCTGTTCGTGCGCCTCTGCCGGATCCCTTACAGGTATCTACCACTATATTGTCACTTATCGGTGGTAACATACAGTCTGTAGAGCCTGTGTACACTGGTTTCTTCCACTTTATGGGCACAATATGGTGGTAATATCGATAGAAGTATAATGGATTAGATTCAGGTACAGTTTGTCAGCATCTCCTAGCTCTCCTGGATGCTGAATAGGCTATGCAATGTCCAGGAAAGCTGGGTGATGCCAAAAACTCTTTTATGGGGAGTGGTTTTTACAAGGAGGGGCTATGCACATTATGGGGGCAGCACGCTAAGCACCCCACAGCTCCCTAAGGGTCATGTCGAAAAGTTGGAAAGTATGGGTAACAATAGTTTGTGGAGGAGCAGAACTTCTCCAGTATTACTACCTCCAGCAACATCTTATCATGTGACCACCACACAGGTCATGTGACCCTGGTATCCAGGTAACAGTAGTGTATGGAGGAGCAGAACTTCTCCAGTATTATTACCTCCAGCAACATCTTATCATGTGATCCCTGGTATCCAGGTAACAGTAGTCTAGGGAGTTGCAGAACTCCAGTATTACTACAGCAGCATCTTTATCATATTTGTCTGTCTCATCTTTATGTTTTTGTTTTTTTTTACAGCTAACTTTATTAACACCATGTGACCCTGCTGCTAACTGCCTGCTAGGAGGTCACAAGACTGATGCCATGTACAGTTACTTCATGGCAGCCATGAATATGGACAGGAGGAGCCCTGATGTCACTCTCTGCTGAGTGTTGTTAGCAACACAAGAGCTTGTATATCTATGTTATTGACAAACTTTCTCCTTTCAGTGCTCTGTAGCCTTCTGTCTTACTGTTTTAAACATTCTGTTAGCAATGTCCCTCTAACAGGTTTAGCTAAGAATAGCAGGGTAGACATGTTAATCACTACTGTAGAACTGCCCCAGGCCTGACCATGGAGTGAAGCTCACTGTGAAGAGCAGGCTCTGTAAAACAACATGGTGAGAACACCCCTTTAAGGATCTTGTCAAAGAATTGATTGTTAAAAAAAAGAAGCTATTGCAGAAGATAAAAATGCATCCACTTCTTTTCTTGTGGAAACCAGTGTTTTATCAAAAGCTACCGAACATATAGTACAAGCCTCCTAAATAAGGAGCACTGAGATTATGTGTTTTCTTCCTTAGCTGGGAATCAATATTGAGATTAAAAAAACAAGGTCTGCAAATCTTTCTGGTGTAGACCAGTCATGAGACATAATGTACCTGAAGCAATGAGTGCAAGGCCTGATGAGGTTTTACTGAAGGCCTGCACCATGGCGGAGTAGAAGATGATGATATCTTGGTGTTTAGTACAAAATGCAGACTGTGGCTGTTCTGCAAGAATTTACCTGGAATCGGGAGAAACAGACATTAAACAAAACACATTTATCAAGTAAGCGCCCAACTTAACAGCATCCTTTTCACCTTCAGCAAACAGGCTACAATTGCAACAGACAAAGTTGTAAATTATCCGCTGTGACACCAAAAGTGTTTTTGTGCGCGCAATGATTCTCCTCATATGAGTTAATTGATCCCCAATCATCCTAGGAATGTTTGCTCTCGTTCTGGGGAGGGGACTCCCTCCTCTCTGTAGACATTAAGATTGGTTTCACATCCCAGACCGGCTCCCTCCGCTGTGGTACATATCTTCCAAACACCTCAGGGCACACATCATTTCCAATTGTGAACAAATGCTGTTAGTTTTCATTAATTTGCAGACACTATATTTGCCAATTCCTCTGACTTCTCCTTCTCTCCCTCGCGTACTCTCTTACTCTCTCTCTTTCTGCTCCGAGGCAGGTGAGAGCATCAATTTTCTTCTCATCTGTGGCAGTTAAATTAAATGGAATCGGCCTGATTGCTGAAAATCAAAGAGAAGGCTGATAAAGCAATTAAATGCTTCTAATTCCTCCTCTTGAAAAGGTACAGCCTGGCTTGGAAGCTAATTAACTTTCATAATGAAAATCCTTTTTTTTTCCCCTACCCTTTTAGGCCTGCTCTCTCTTTTACTTTCTTTTGGCATAGGTGTTTGGCTGTTGAGAGACATGGGAGGTAAAGTAAAATCAAGTTTTATGATTCACCAAGGAATTAGCTGGTCTCAAATGGTCCATAGTTGCTACTTAATGTTACAAATTCAGGATGCATTTATTACTCAATTATAAAAGTCAGATTTTTTTTCTACAAGCACATGAATAACATCTAATTCCTGTCCATCTTTGGTACTGATCAATTCTGTCATATTAGAAACCTAATTATAGCCCTATTATACACTATTACATACCGCAATCCACATGTGGGGGTGATTAGAAGTTTAAGCAGAATTTTTTGTGCCCATCAAAACCTCATAAAAAACATCAAAAAAACAATATATAACACATGTAGAAAAGCTAGATGTAATGATTCTTAAAGTGATGTTCCAAAAGATTTTACTGCTCATTAGGGGATATTAAAAACTAGAAAAAAAACAACA
This sequence comes from Phyllomedusa bahiana, assembly GCA_025379985.1. Taxonomy (NCBI): domain Eukaryota; kingdom Metazoa; phylum Chordata; class Amphibia; order Anura; family Hylidae; genus Phyllomedusa; species Phyllomedusa bahiana. Next base: position 22,917 of record JAODAL010053838.1, read on the forward strand.
AAACATACTTTGTAAACGCGATCATTCTAGTGCCATAGCTGGTTCTGGTGATCCAGGCCGATTAAATTACCGTTTATTCTTCATGTGACCCTGCGGCCAATCACAGGCAGTAGTGGTAAGGTGCGGTCTATCCAGCAAGATATCATTACAGCCTGTTAATAGCTGCAGAGCAATCATCACTGGGATCACCTGGACCAGTCACAGCACTGAGACAAGAGACTTTCAAAGGTCAGTTTTGTGGATTTTTTTTATTTTTATCCTCTCCTGTTGTATAACGAGCAGTTAAATCTTTTTGAACACCCCTTAAATTTAAAGACAGCGTTAAGTTAGACTAGACGGCCTTACAATGCACGAAATTTATCATAGTATTCATACACCTGGGACATGTTAAAACTGTTTAGTTCAACCTTACAATATTTTAGTTGACTTAATGCCACTAACTGCGCCCAAATTTTGCAACATTTTTGGCACACACTAAACTTCCTTCCTCATGAAGCCTCACCCCTTTGTCAAGTCCATGCTGTAACGGACCTAGGTAGTGGATCTACTGGGTACCGCAAGGGGGGGGTAGAAGCCACACCAGGGAGCGGGTCTAAGTGGGCCCCGGGGTTTTCACCGGCCCCGCCGCAAAGGGGAAGACTTGCTGCGGGGGATTCCACAGGTCGCTACCCCTGAGTGACTTGCTTGCGGGGGGCAGCGAGGTGAAGAAAGTACCAAATCGACAGGCAAACTCGTTAGCGGGGCGGGCCCAAAGGTCGGGCAGGCAGCAGAGGTTCTGGTCAGGGAATAAGCCGAAAGGAAAATGGTACACGGATGGGCAACCGAACGTTAAGCAGGCTTCCTTCTTGGGGTAGGGCACTATGGATTCGGCAGAGCCCGGAAGAGGTGGACCCCTTAAACAGAGTCAGCGAGAGGCAATCCCATTTCCGGGCACGTCCCTTTAAACCCGGAAAAAGGGGGGGTGCGCATGGCCCTGGGAGGGGGGGACTGCGTATGGCGGCAGACAGGAAGAGAGTAAGGGCGTGGTAGGTGGTTATGGCCCCATGGGGCGGCGCGCCCCCCGTCCGGGGCGAAAATCCCCCCTGGGGCGCAGGGAGGGGGGAAATGAGTTGCGCCCCCCCATGGTGCCACTCGTGTAGTAACCACCCCCCTTGGGTTTCCCCCCTTGGTCCTCGAAATTTTTGCAGCAGCTGGGCCCAAGATGTTTTGCTCCCGGGTTTCCCAAGTTTTCTTCCGGCCCCCCAATCCCTTCCAATCCCCAAAAAAATGACGTTTCCCTGATCGTCTTCATGGCCAGAATTTCTTTTCCGTAAAGCATCCGAGGTTCAGTTTCGGAGAAGGAGGTGAGATCCCCGAGAATACCCCTTTTGGTGAGGGCTTGAGCAGGGAAACGTGGGAAGGAATTCGGGACACGCCCCGGAGGGGGAAACCCGGAATTGTAGGAATGGGTTGATTTTTTTGGACCACAAAAGGACCAAGGTGCGGGGCCCCAAAATTATAGGATGGAAAACTTCAGGGGATATCCTGGGAAGACGCCGACCTTTCTCCGGAGCAAACAAGGGTGGCTCCTATGCTTATCAGCTTGAAGATCCGGGCGAAAACCCGACACGGCCGTGGGTGTTGCTCCAGACGGCCCCTTTTGGTCCGAAACCATGGGTTCCGGCGGGGGGGTCAGAGACCCTTACAGAGGGAGGGGTGGGCGGGGGGTGAAGACCAAAAACCCCCAAAGACGGGGGGAGGACCCCTGATTCGAACAGGGAGTTGTATCAAATTCCCCCGGGTAAAAGACCCGCCCCAATGTCTTGCTGGGCCCAACAAAAGTTTGTAAATAATTTTCCGGACCTGTTGATTCTCTCCCCCTGGCCTTTGTCTGGGGTGAATGCCGAAGAGAAGTCCAGATCCCCTTTCAGCTGGGAAAGGGGACGCCAGAAATGAAGACAAATTGCACACCACGATCCGACCAATGTGACGAGGAAGGCCATGCAGACGGAAAATGTGCTGGAAGACAGGGACTAGTGTTGGCGATTTTTATCGACAAGTTGAAATGGCAAGGTTTTTTGGTGATCGAAATTTCCAGATCATGCGAAAATTTAATTAA
>JAODAL010053839.1:0-25014 GCA_025379985.1 Phyllomedusa bahiana
AAATAAAGAAAGGGTTGCGTGCATGGTTTCTCACTTCGATAGGGCAATCCGCGAAATCGTGGGGACCCAAATGCATGACATGGCAGCTTGAAGTCTTGTGAACGCTTCCATTGCCACAAATGTTTTCGATTTTGCTACTTCCAGCCCCATGCAGGAAGTAGAAAAACCACCATCTTTGTACATCCTAATAAATTATATTACACCTAGTGGTGCAGTACCCTAGGAGGACTCAAAGATGAAGAAAAAATAAAATAAAAGTTCAAATCACCCACCTTTTGCCATTTTACAAATGAAAAAAAAAAAAAGTTACACATATTTGGCATCACTGCGTCTGAAAAAGTCTGATATATTAAAATATAACATCATTTATCCCTTATGTTGAACACCGTAGAAGAAAAAAATTAAAAACGGCAAAACTAAGTTTTTTTTGGTATTTTCCAGTCCCCCAAAAATTTGGGAGTAAATTTAATAAAAAAAGGTTTGATTATTCCAAACTGGTCAATAAAAGTAACTTCAGCTGACAAAAATCCCCCCATATCCGTGGGTGTTAGTACAAAAAATTTACTGGCCAAGAAAAATTTTTTTTTTGTGGCCAAATGTCCCAAAAATACAAAATGTACTGTAAAAGGAATCAACATTTTTTTGGTTTACCAGAGCATATCAACGTAAATACATTAAAAAACATTTTTACGAAGAATATTTTTACATGAGGATTGCCTCAAATGGTGTGTTAAAAATGTGCTGTGCGCCCAATGTAGCATTTACCATAGAAAAGAATGGGATGCTTCAAGTATGTTGTTTGGTACATTTCTGGTGTGTTAAAGGGGTTTTGTTAGGGTGATCTCACGAAGGGGAGACCCTTAAGGGATTTTTTGGGTGGAAGGCCCAGGGGATTGAATGGATGAAGAAATCCGGACGCATGACACAAAGTGCCCATGAATCCCGTTGGCTTCCCTTTAAATTTTACCCAAGTGTCGTAGTAGGAGAACCTGGAAAGAAACCTCAAATCTTGTCTAGTGTTTTTTGGTATGTTTTTCACAACCACCCCCAAACCCCCCGTTTTGGGGGAAAGAGTCCCTTCGGGTCTCTGGATCGGAATAGAATCTAAAGTTTTTTGCACAGTAAGGTCCTTTTGCAGATTTTGGACATATCATTTAAATGTCATATTAAAATTTAGTGTTTGTGGGAAATAAAGTCCAACCTTTGGGGCTGACCCTAATAAAATTCAAAGGAGACAACTTTGTTTTCCTTTTGGTGTGTACCTGATAGAAAGAGTGCTAACGGCAAACACTCTGTCCAAGGTTTTTTCCCACTCCTCAACCTTTTTAATTTTTTAGTTTCAGGGTACCATTTAGTCGTTCTACTTTCCCCTGGGTTGGGGGGGAACGGGGGGTGAAAAGGTTGACTCACCCCCCAAAATTTTCATGGCATTTTGCATTACCTCTCCAGTAAGGGGTCCCCTCCGTCATTTTAAAGTCTCACATAACCCAAACCTACAAAAAATTTTTCCATTGTTTCCCTTTGCAGTGGTTTTTGCAGGGTTTTGGCATCGGAAGGGCTTCTGGCCCCCCTGAGAAGAGATCTACACAAACAAGAATTATTCATACGTGCCTACCTTTGGGTACTGTATAAAATAAATTTGAATTTTGAAATGGGTAGGTTGTATGCTGTGAAAAATTATGTCTACCTGGTGGCAATTGTCGTGAACCCCAGGGCAAACCTTTTGCTTCTGACTAGAAACCAAACATTCTTGAATGACCCCTCAAAACCTTGATCTGAAGAGTATCATTGTATGTCAGACAAGTTAACATTTTTCCGGCAAATGACAGTTTTGGAAAACCCCCGTATCAACCGGAAAGGGAAATTTCCCCCTTTGGGGAGATGTACGGGGTTACCCCTTGGGGCCCCGGGTTTTGGGAGCCTTGGGGGGGGTGATTTTAAGGGGTTGCCTATTTCCCTATTGTGTGTTGGGGATGCGACCTCCCTTCTGTCATGTTGTCCTGTCTGGGGGGGTAATTGCATTGTGTCTCGGTGGCCTATTTTCCACAGTTCCCCCTTTTGGGGCTCCGCCTGACGGGTTTTTGGGTTTTCCCAAGTGCCATCAGAGACATACTGTATGGAAAAGGGGCTTTGTTTTTGGTCTAGCTCTACCCTTTTGCTACACGCACCCTCTTCAATGGACATGTTCCCCCGTCGGTTTTCTGTTTAAAAACCCTTTGAGGGAGCTGGGGTTTTTAGACCTTCATGAAAGCTCCAGGGAAAAAAGCCCCCTTTCCCCTCCCCTGTTTCTTCATATCCTAACCCAGTTTTCTAAATTTTTAAATTTCCCAGAATGGGTCCCCGTTGTCTTTTGGGTCCCTGTACTACTCAAAAAAGAGAAATTGCGTTCCTCCACCTTCTCTCGGCCCCACTTCTCTAGACCTTTAAGAAGTTACATAGTTACATAGTTAGTAGGTTGAAAAAAGACACTTTCCCATCGAGTTCAACCAAGGGGGGGGAAAAATGTGGTGGGGGGGAGAGACAAGGATTAAAAAGCCCAGGCTCTACGGGTTTAATGCCCCAAAACCAAAAGGGCAAGAACAACCTGCTCCAGTATACCCCCTATATTGACCCCGAGCCCACGGCCAGGATCAGAATTTTACCTAGTACTCGCTTTAATCTTCTTTAGTTCCAGGAGGTATTTAAGCCTTTTTTGAAACTCTTACATTCCTGCTTGACCAGCTCCTCAGAGGCTATTCCACAATTTACGTTCTTACAGTGAAAAACGCTTTCTCCTTGGAATTGAACCCCTTTTTTTCTCTGCGAAGGGAATTTTCCCTTGTTTTGGGGGGCTTCACCTAAAAATAATTTTTCCCCATACTTTTTGTAGGGCCCATTTATAGATTTATATAAATTAATCATGCCCCCCAACCCGTTTTTCTAAAGACTAAATAAGTTCAATTCTCTAACCTGCCTCATAACTAAGATGCTCCATTCCCCCCTATAATTTTTTGGTTTTGCTGTCTTTGTACTCTCTCTAGCCTATTACATTTTTCTATAAACTGGGGCCCAAAAGAACAGCATATTCTAAGTGGGGTCGCACCAATGCTTTGTACAGCGGTAGATTACATCCTTGTCCCGCGAGTCCTCCCTCTTTTAATACACCCCAATACTTACTGGCCTTAGAGGAAAGCGATTGACATTGCATCGTACGTAGTTATTTTACAAGAACCCCCAGATCTTTTCAAAAGCGTTTTCCCAAGTTTTCCCCCCTGGGGCTATATGCCTGTATTTTATTTCCCCCCAGATGCGAACCTTAAATTTTTCCACATTGGAACCCCATTTGCCAAGGGGATGCCCAAGCCTCAGTGGGGTCCAGGTCTGCTTGCAATTTTTATGAGCATCTTCCTGATTCCCAACCCACATACTTGGTGTCATCTGCAAAATCAAAACGTGCTATTGATCCCTTCCATATTTTCGTTAATAAATACATTAAAAAAGAGATACCCAATACTGAGCCTGGGCACCCCACCCAACCGGGGACCCTCAAGTAGGATTCATTTACCACCACCTCTGAGTACGATCCAGCACCCATTTTTAACCCCTTTTTTTTAAAACACTGTTATTCTAACCCAATGGATTCAGTTTACCTAAAAAACGTTTTTTGCGGGAAGGTCAAACGCCTTTGAAAAACCCCAAAAAAACAAAAATATCCCAAGCTGCCCGCTATCCGCTTCTACTCACCTCTTCATAAAAAAAATCAGATTGGTCTGACAGCTTCTGTCCTTAGTAAATCCTGCTGGCAATCACTAATAATATTGTGTTTGTAAAAATTTCCCTGTATTAAAACCCTAATGACCCCTTTTCCAAACATTTTTCCCAAACAGATGTTAAATTACGGTCTATAATTACCTGGGCAAGATTAGAACCTTTTTTGAAGATGGGAACTACTTTTCCCTTTGCGCCAGTTTGGCACTATCAGCCCCGGGGTCTCTAAATATTGTACGGGGGCACCTGAAAACGACTGAGTTTTTTAAGAATCTTGGGTGAATGTCGGGGCCCGGGACCCTTGTTACTTCAGTTTTTTTAAATTTGGGCTTTGACTTTTTCACACTGAGCCAATTAATTATAGCAGATGGTATTAAAGTAGGGCACCCCCTAGATCTGCACTTGCCCACCCCCCCAACACATCTCCTTGATGTAATACTGACTGAAAACCTTTTTTAGTCCCTGCTTTCTTTTGGCCCCACCAGGACCAGCTCCCCCCATCACGGGTTTTTTAGGGTCCTACTTGCCGGGACTTTGGCTTTTTGGCATTTATATGTTAAAGATTTTTTTGGGTTAGTCTTGCTACCCTTGGCACTTCCCTTCTTTTTGAATTTTTTAGCTGTTTTATCATTTTTTACAGATTTTAAAAGCTCTTTGTAATTTTCAAAGGTGATGCCGAGCCCTCTGACTATATTTTTTAAAGGCCCTTTTTTTGTTTATTCCCCTCTTACAGAAGGTAGAAGCCAGTTTTTTAGTTTTATTTGCCTATACTTTTTACCCTAGGAATATATTTTGCAATAAATTTCCCAAAGTATTTTTAAAAGCTTCCTCCATTTGGCTTCTATATACTATTTGCTAATTTCTCCCCCCCGTCTGGGTCCTGATTGCGCCCCTCAAAAGAAAAATTTTGGCCCCTTTTAAAATTAAATTTTTTTTACTTTCCGCTCTGTTTTTTTTTTTTCCATTTACGCAAAAAATAAATTATATTGGGGGTTCATTTTCCCAGATTTTCAAAAACCCGAACCGTCGACAAGTTCTGCTTTGTTAGAAAATGACCAGATAACAGAGCATCACTTTAGTGGGTTCCTCCACAACCCCCCATAAAATTACCTTAACAGATTGGGGGAACTTCCTTTCCCTTTTTCAGTCGATGCAGAAACGTGACCCCAGTCAATCCCGGGGAAAATTAAAGCACCCATTATTATCACTTTTACCTCCCTGAGTTGCCTGCACCTTTTTGATTATGCATCTGTTCTTCTTCTCCTCAGTGATGTTCGGGGGTCTAATTACACCAAAAAAAAATTTTTTTCTGCTTAATCCCCCGTATTTCCACCCACAATGTTTCCACAATCATTAGTACCCCCCTGTTTTACCTTTTTTCCAATTCCCTTCAATCACCCTTACATATAGACCATCCTCCCCCCCTCTGTTCGCTCTGTCTTTCTAAATAATTAAAACCCTAAAGGTTGCCCCACCCAATCATGGAGGGTCCAGCCATGTTTTTAGAATACCTACCCCTCAATCAGCTCCTCTACAATAGGCCCTCAAGTTCCCCATTTTTGGAAAAAAGACTTCACATTTTGTGAATAGACATTTTAAGTTCCCTTCCGTTTTTACACTTTTTGTCAAGGTTTGGATTGTATGTTCATTAGACATCATGGGACATACATTTTCCCGATCATAGAAAGTTTGGGGTTAACGTTACCTGTTAGTGGGGTTTTCGATTTAAAATCTCTCCTTCGGTAGTTTGGGTGGGGTTTTTCATTACCCGTTAGATGATTGGGGTGGGGGGTTTTACATTATACCTTTATTAGACAGCGTGATTATTAATTTTAACGTTAGTAGATGGATGAGATTACATGAGATATTGTGGGTCCTATATCTTCAATGCTGGTTTGCAACATGGATCTCCTTATCCCCTGGTCTTCTCCACCCCCCCCATTCCCCCTTTTCCCCCGCCCATATTGTCTGCCCCCTCTCTAAACCCATCACCCCTTCATTTTTTATATTGTCCTCCCTCCCATCCCCAGTTTAAATCTCCCCCACCCCTTTTAGAATTCTTTCCCCCCGCACAGAACCCCCTTTCCCTTTAGGGGCAATTTTCTGTAGAAACAGATTGTCCCCAATGAAAAATCAGCCCCCTGTTTTTAAGAAACCCAAACCCCTTTCCTAACCAAACTTCCCATGCTTTTTTCTCCCCCGGGCTCCCGTTGTCTTTCCTGATAGGCATACACCGGCGTATTCCCGGGGAACACAACCTTGGGGGGTCCTTCCCCTTCAGCTTTGAGCCTAGTTCCTTAAAATTATTTTTAGGACCTCCACCTACCGTTTATTTTGTCATTGGTTCCAACATGGACCCCAACAGCGGGGGCATCGCCAGCCCCCCCCAGTAATTTATCCACCCGGGCCCCCCACAAAACGAACCCGGCCCCCGGAGACAGAAACATTCGGGTTTAGGCGGCCTGGCGACAAATTTTTCTTCCGTCTTCCTGATTATGGAAAACCCCTTCAACTACTAACTGTCTTTTCTTTCCTGCATTCCCAACCCCCCTTTCTACTAGGGGCTCCTTTCCCGGTGTAGGATAGCTGTTTCACAGGGCTGCCCTTTTGGGGACTGATTTCCCCGCATTTTCACCCAAAATTTGGGATTTTGCTAGGAATCTCAGGAGGGGAAGCGGCCCCCTTTTTTGGTACCCTAGACTCCCCCCCGTCTACATTTAACCCCCGCTACAGGTCCTCCGCTGATCCAATACTCCCCCCCTCCACATTTAGCCCACTAACTGTTTGCCCAAAAAGTACAAACTCTTCTTCATTGTCAATCGCCCTCAGTGTCGCTTTTTTCTCCTCTAGTTAAAATGCGAGTACCAGAGTAGCAAAAATGTCACATCTGCTACGCGGTATTCACCTGGACCCCTTGCTCCCGTATGAATAGGGGAGATTGTCACTGCTGGAAATTGCCCGTGAAGCTGCCCATTTCCTTGGGGCAACAGCAATGAAGTAAAAAAAAAAAAAGTTAATGAGATTGAAATATTTAAAAAAAAGGGTTTGTTTTTCTTACCCGTTTTTTCTCCGTTTTTAACTCGGGGTTTTTTTGAACCCGCATCTGTTCTTTTTTAACACTCGTTTTAGCCAAACAATAGACAAGCTCTTATATAGCACTGTGTTTTCAATTTTTTACCCGCTGACACCAAAAAAAGAAACCCCCCCCCCCCTATTCTTGACTCAAAGGTCCCCAAGTACACCAGGGGCAAAAGGTCCTTGGGGGACACTAAAATTTTTTTTTTTTTTTAAAATTCAGTACTTTAAACACAAACCCCCAATGAAAAATAAAACCAAACTTTGCTACAAAAAAATGTAGCCAAAATACCAATCTCCGGTTTTTTTTGAACCGCATCTGTTTTTTTCAAGCACTCCCTTTGAGCCAAAATAGAGCAAGCTCTTATGAGCACGGTGCTGCAATTTATACCCGCTGACACCAAGAAAAAAACCCCTCCCCCCTAGCATGTGACTCAAAGGGCCCGAAGTCACCGTATGCAAAGGCCTTGGGGGTAACTAAACTTTTTTTTTTTTTTTTTTTAAGGTCAGACTTTAAAACACAACCCGCAATAGAAAAATAAAACAACTTTGCTAAAACCATATGTAGCCACCACCAATCCTCCGGGTTTTTTTGAACCCGCACTTGTTTCTTTTCAGACTCCTTTGAGCCAAGCAAAAAGAAAAGCAAGGGGTCTTTTTTTAAAAAAAGCCCCCCCCCCTTTTGCCTGGGCAAAAATTTATACCCTTTTTTTTTTTTTTTCTTTAAAAAACCAAAAAAAAAAAAAAGAAAAAAAACCCCTCCCAACCCCCTGTTTTTCCCAAAAGTTAAAAAATCAAAAAGGGGGGAAAATTTCCCGAAAGAAACCCCCCCCAGGTGCTGGCACCCAAAAAAGGGCCTTGGGGTACATAGAATTTTTTTTTTTTTTTTTTTAAAATGTCAGTACTTAAACACAACCTGCAATGAAAAATAAAACAACTTTGCACAAACCCCTTGACCACTACCAATCCTCCGGTTGTTTTGAACTCCGCACTCTGTTCTTTTCAAACACTCCCTTTGAGCCAAAAAAATAGAGCAAGATTTTAGCAAGTTATCCCCTGATTCTATGGTTGGGTAAGTTGGGAAACCCCTATATTATATAGCCTTCTCTCCTTGTCTACGTTCCATGGTCTGCATTTGGCCTCCCCCCTTTTCCCCTTTTAAGATAGACTCTAAATCTGCCCAGGTACGGGTGAAAGTGTTATTCAGACCTGACATCCACCTGTAAAAAGCCATTGGCAAGTCATCTGGGGCATCTTTTAGCAACGCCAGCTGATCTTGTGGGCTCCAAGGTTTATACTGTGATACAGTGTTTACAAATGGTGCCCGTTGCCCGAAGTGGATGGCCTAGAGGATGATGTGGCCCCATAAGTGGCTCCGTCATCAACGTTTCCTGTTGCATTTACTGTTTGGAGATGTTCAGGTGTCTCCTCCTCTGTGGCTAGGGTGTCCTCTCGTTTTAAAACCGGAGGGTGCACAGGAGGGTGAGGATCATATTCTCTAGTCTGTGTGTATATGACAAGATATAATCCTGTTCCTTTTTCCTGCCATGGCCTCGGTCTCCCACAGGCAAGACATACCTCACGCCAGCCAGGATTCTGTTGCCCACATACACATGTCCATACTTTTCCTACTGGAGCCATAATACAGGGTTTATATGGTGGGGGCGTTCTCTCTAATTTTCTATGTTTCCCCACCTCTGGGCTGTTTTCTCTTTTCCTATATCTTACTCCCTCTTCAGTCTCTTCCTTACACCACACTCCTTCCCGTCCCATCTCTACACTAGCCCACATCCTTGCTTGATCCACTAACTTATGATCTCTGAGCCAGCCACCACTTGTCACCAGAGCAGATTCCCAAAGTGACGTATCCAACAGCTCATCACACATTCCCAAACTTTTTAGCAACTTCCCCGAACCTTTTACAGCAGCAATACCTCTTCTCTCGCTAACTAGGTCCCGAGCCTCCCAACTCTCCTGACTTAACCGACTAGCCTCATTACCACCCATTTTTGGTGGTAGTGTGTCCTGCCTTTTTCCTAAACCACTTGTAGACAGACACAGACAAAACAAAAGACAGAACAAACAAAAAGTGAGGTAGGGAAAAAAGGGCGGGGTTTTTAGACAAAAAAACAAAAGGAGGGTGAATTGGGGATATGTAGTCCTGTGACTATGTTTTTTTTACCCTTTTGCCACCTACTGGGGTCCCCCTTTTTCAAGCCTTTTTTTTAATTTTTTTTTTTAGTCCCTAATCATAAGCACAAAAAGCATGCAAAAAATATAAATTTAAGGGGCTTTCCTGTTTTATAAAATGTAACAGTTATTTTTGTTCCCCTGTCCAAGGGGAAGGGAAATGGCAGGGGAATTTTTAGCAGGGGTATAATTTGGTGCTCATGCACAGAGGACAACGACCTTTAAGGGGTCTGTTGACGGCCCCTTTTAGGTTTGCAAAATTAAGAAAAGGGGCCCGAAAAAACCCTTTTTTTAACCCAAAAAACTTTTTTTTTTGAAAAAAACCCCCTTTTCCCCGTTCCCCCTTCCTTTTGGCTGATTTTAATGTTTTTCTATGTACCCCTTCTTTTTCCCCACCAAAAACCCCAAATTTCTAAAGTTTCCCCAAAAAGAAAGCTTTCCGGCTACAGCTTGCGGTAACCCACAACTGATTTATCAGTGCACTTCCATCATTTTAGGTGTGTAGACCCAAATTTATTTATTTTGGGCTTTGGGCCAAAAAGGGCTAACCCGATCCCGTAATAAATCCCCTTTTTGGTTTTTAAAATGAGAAATGGGAAAATACACAAAATTCCACTTAGCAACCCCCCCAAAAAATTTTAAAATTCATCCAGAAGTGAACAAAAAAAAATACCAAACAAGCAAGTTTTGGTCCAAAAATTTTTTAAGCCTTTAAAAAAAACAAGAGTTTACACAAACGGGGAGGGCAACTTTAAAAATATATATATAAATCCAAGGGGCCCAAAATTCCACTTTAAAGTTTTCACTAGGGATATTCTATGGTTCTATTTAAACCAAAAAAGGTTGGATGTACAAAAAAAACTTAACTTTTAAAAATACCCCAGAAGTTCCGGAAAACAGTTTAGAAGACGAGGGAGAAACAGAGAAGTGTTGTAAGGGAAACTTTAAAAATGTCTTTCCCCTTTTTTCACCGGTTTTCTTTAGTTTTTTGTGTCCCTGATTTCCACCGTCCGTTTGATGTTCCGGGCTTTAGAAATTTTTGTCTTTTTTTGGTTTTTTTTCCCCGCCCCCTGTTGGGGCCTCTGTTAGGGTGGGGCCAACGAAGGGGAGACCCTTAGGGATATTGGTTTGGGAGCCAGATTGAAGGAATTTTAAACAGTCCGGACGCAGCCACAAAGTACACAGACAACCAAATGGTTCTGGGGTTTCAATTTCAAATTTATTTTATTGAATCTATCAATTTTGTAAATCCTGAACAGAGGGGTTCCTCTGAATTGGTATTTAAATTATACATTTAAATCTTTACAAAAAAACACCAGATTTTAGGTTCAAAGTTTTCAAAAAAAAACCCTTTTATGCACATAATGCCTTTTTAATTTTAATCATCCCGTTTATTTTTCCCCTTTATTGAGGTAATATTTATTTGTTTATTGATTTTTGTATTTGCATCAAAGTTCACTCGATACTTTCAGTTAAGCAGTTTTCTTAGGGAAAAAGGTCAAGTTTGCTTTATTTAAAAAAGAAAAAACCTTTGCTTAGGATTATTTTTTATTAAAATGTTTAGCTCCCCTCGGTTTAACATCCTATCATCCCTTAAAAACTACAAAGATTAGGGTTTTTTTTTGAAAGGGACATTTAAAAGAAAACTTTTTTTAATTTTAAAATTTGTCAAAAAAATTTTTAAATTTTGTTATAGATAAAAGACTTTTTTTGTGTTTTGAAAATGGAAAATGTGGGTTTTTAAGGGTTTCCCGGTTACCAGACTATACTTCTGCTATCTCATTAGTTGACAGAGCAGAGAGCAGAGAGGGATGACACTTAAGAGATGGACTGAGGCCAGGGGAAAGAATTTATTACCTTTTAACAAGGATTTTTACTTTAAAGCATTGTTTTTTGTTTTCCCCACAGGAAAGTAACCTTTTTGCTTTTCGAAGATTAGTTCTACTGTATTATCAAAATTTCATTTAACCCCTTCAGTTTCCCTTTTGAGGCACTGATAGGGTAATTTAAATGCTAACAAAATTTCCATAGCCCCTTTAAGACAGAGTGAGAGTAAAAAATTTTTGTTAAAACGTGCAAAAAAACCCTTTAAATGCAAAAAAAAGTTTTGAGCATTAAAAAAACACATCAATCCCCTATGTGAACCAGCCCTTTGGGCCTGTTCAAGTTTTACGGGTTTTTTGTTGTGGGTTTTAAATTTATGTCACAATTTTTTTTGTTAAATTTTTTTTTTTTCCAAAAGTGTTTGAAACCCAAAAAAATAACCTTGTCAAATGGGCTAATTGATGTGCAGGTTTCTGAAAAAAAATTTTGTACAGGTAATCTAATTATGTGCTAAAAAAAAAATTTCCTGTATAAATTTGGGTTTTCATTTGTCGATTTTGGTGCTGATTTTCACCAAGTTTTTGGCCCAAAAATTTTTACACTTCTATTTGACCCGGGCTTTTAAAAAGGTTTTTGGCCCCCCAAAGCCCCCCGGCCAAAAAAGATGCGCCCATGTTTCCCCAAAATGCAAAAATTATTGGGCATTTAAATGTTTTGGGCAAAATTTAAATTTTTTTGCCTTTTTTCAACTCCAAGCTGTATAAATCTATGTGCTTATTGGATTGAAGCCTATAAAGGGGGTGTGTTTTGGGGTAATGGGTGGAAACTTTCGACCCAAGGGAATTAAACCCCCATATCAGGTTGGAGGGAAATTTTTTTTCGCTTGCTTTCTTGGCAAAATGGGCCAAAAGATGGATTTAACTGACTGAAAAAGTAATTTTAAAAAATTATTAAAAGTCTTTTAGAGGAAGCTTAAAATCAAAGGAAATTTTTAAGAAATTGGAGCTTTTTCCAGAAAACCAAACAAATGTTTTTGTTGGAATTTTAGGGCAATAGGGTTTGGGGGAAAAAACAAAATAAACAAAAAAAATCAATTTCTAAAAAATTTGAGACAAATTTTTAAAAATGAAGCATCCCGGATCCATTTTTCCCCCAGGGGCTTTTTTCTCTCCCGAAAATGGTTAACCCCCCTGGGGTTCCCCGGAAAATACAAACAATTTTTAGTGCTCAAAAGGAAAAATGGCCAAGGTAAAAAAGCTGAAATTTGACAACCACTGAATAGCACCCTTACCCCAATGCAAAAAATTGTTGGTTTCCCCTTTGTTTTAAAAAAAGGGAAAAACCCTCATTTTTCACTGAAACTGACAAAAAGTTAATTAAAAAAAAATTAAATGAAAATTTAAATTTTTTGTTTTCAAAAAATTGTCTTTTTTATTGTGGGTTTTAAAAAAAAATTAAAAAAACCCGATTTGGGCAAAAAAATTTTAGTTGGGCCCCCGGGAAAAAATTGAAAAAATTTTTTGGGCCAAAGGGACTTTTTTAAACCCAAAGGGGGTTCCCCGTTAATTTGCAGTACAGGTGTTTTTTAAAAATTTTCAATCACCTTTTTCGACGAATTAGAAAAAAAGTAGAACCCGTTTTGTTAGTATGATGGTTTTTTTTACCACACTTTTATTTGGGGCCAAAGGGAAGCTTAAAGAGAGGTTTTTTCACCCCGGAGTAAGTAACGAGTGGGGTAGTGGATCCAGGGAAAACCTTCCCCCAGCGGGGGGTAAAAAGGCCAAAAACCAGGGAGTGGAGTCTAAAGGGTTTTGTTTTACCCTTTTTTTGTTTTTTTTTTTTTAAAAAAAAATCCCGTTTTTTTTCAATTTTTTATGCAAGGAAAATTAAAATTTGTACAAAATTTTTAAAAATTAAAAAGCCGCCAAAAATTTAGGGCAAAATGAAAAAATTTAAAAAGTTTTAATTTAAATTAAAATCCCCTTTTTTTAGAACTATGACAATATTTGTAGATGGTTCTTTAGAAACCCTTTTTAAAAAATCCCTTTTTTGTGACAAAAGCATTAATTCGGGGTTAAAAAGGGAAAATTGAATGAGGTAACAAACCCTTTTTTAGAATAAAAAATAAATTTGAAATAAAAAAAACTTGTGTGGGTGTAAACCTTTTTATTTCCTGTGGGGAAAAGAGGGCACTGTTATATGGGGAAAAATTGAAGCCAATGGAACCATGGAATAACAATCAGGGGGGGTTGGTGACGCCGCCAGCGGGTGATGGGTTGGTGGCATATCCAAGGCTTTTCAAGAACCCCTCCCGGAAAGAGAGACCCCGCTAAAAACTTTTAAAGTTTTCATTTGGGGGGAATTTGGGCCCGTGCGCCTTTGTGGAACGATCCAAACTTGGGAAAAATTTTAACAAAACTTATCCGGGCCCCCCAAGATGAAGTAAAAAAATACTTTTTTAAACGGGAAAGTGGATTTTAGGAAGTTTTTCCCCAAACTTTTGGTTCCGGGTATAAGAGGACAAACCAAATGCCCAGGTTTAAATTTTTCCCGGCATTGAAAAGAAGCCCCCGGGAAGGGTTGGGGGTTTATCCCCGGGGTGGAAAATCCCCCCGGGTCCCAAATAAGTAAAAAAATGTTTTTTTTGGGGTCGTCGGGGACAAAGGGCAAACCCTTTTTTATCATTCAAAAAACCTTTTGGGAATTGCTGCCAAAAACCCTGAACTCTAGGGGCAAGAACCCCTTTAAAATTTAAAAAAGGTACCCTGGACAGAAAGGACCAATTTTTGGGCCCGACATCAGGGGAATTTTTTGGGTTTAAAATTTTTTGCAAAAAGGTGGTGGTTTTTTGCTCCCGTGTAATATGTTTCAAGGGGGTTCTTCCTTTTCCCCCTATTTCGGGGTACTATTTTTTTCGGGGTTTTCCAAAACTACCCCCCCAATGATCATCTTGTGATGGGTTCCCCCAAATCCCTTCCAAAGTGCTTTTCTTCGCCCCGAAAGGGGTCCCCCAAACCCTTTTTTTTTAAAAGCATGGATAGAAATTTTATTAAGGGCCCCCTGGGGGGGGGGGGAAAAACCCAAATATGGGGTTTTAGGGAAAATTTTTGAGAACAGGTTGAATCCCCCGTGAAAATTTCCTTGGGAAGGGAAAGTTTGGGTGAAGATAGTGGGAAAAAATGGTGTTAGGAAAGTTTATATTCCTTGGGCCCAAAACCTGTTAAAGGGCTTTAGTGTCAAGTTTTGTATAACTGAAATAGGTATAATTTTTCCCCCTTTCCCCCCCCATTTCAGAGGCCTTCCCGTGTTAGGGTTCCTGCATTTTTTTTATTGTTCCAAAGAGGGGGATATGATTTACTCCCGTTTATAAAATATGGTCTCCCCACCTGCTTCCCCTATTTAAAAGGGCTTGTTTAAGGAAGGCGGGCAGTGGGTAGCAATGGGGGGTTATGGGTCTAAAAAAGGGGGATTTGAAAAAAAAGAAATTTGGTTTGGGGTGGAGTATTTCACCGGGTTCCAAGGGTTTACTTTAAAAGTTCAAAAGCCCTTTGATAGTCCAAACTTTTGCCCAAACTAAAATTGTGAGGGAAACTGAGCTGCCCCGTTTGTAAAGTTTGTAGATCGGGGAAGGGGAAAAACCCCCCCCCCCCGATCCCAAAGGGTTTGTAAAAAACGGGAAGGAAAGGCGGGGCCCCCATTGTTCCAAATAAAAAAAAAAGTTAAAAAATTGGGAAATTTAAAAACCCTTTAAAAAAAAGAAAAATTGAGATACTGTAAAACTGGGACTGAATTTAAAGGGGGGAAAGGATTTTAAAGGGAAAAAAGGGTCCCTTTTTCCTAAGCTTTTCCTAAACCCTAAATGACAAACGGCAGCCTGCTCCCCCCTGGATTTTTTGCGAAGATAAAAACCCAAAAGCGGGGGCAACGTTTTTAAAATGTAAAAACCCTTTTATTTGGGATTTGGGTTTAGTGATCCAATTAGGTAAAAAAAGATGACCACTGCCATGGTTTGGGTGGTGGTTTTTCCCGCGGAGGGGCAAAAAATTTTTTAAGGGAAAACAAAATCGGGGGCTTGTCAATGTTAATCTGCAGAAGAGTATTGACCAAAAAAATTTTTTAACTACTTCTAAGGCTTGTGGAAGTGGGTTTCCACATCCCGCAAATACAGCAATGAAACCCTCTACTTTGAGTTTGGGGGGCCTGCATTTTAAAACCCAAAGGGTAAGGTTTTAGGGCCCCCTATGTTTTTCCGGGCATAAAAAACCCGTCTGTTCCATGTTTCCCGAGAAAGGGGTTTACGGAGTTAAGACGGATTTTTGGGCCCGGAAACCCGGGGCCCGAATCTTAACATCCGTTTGGAGGGGGAGATATTGGCCTGGGAAGAGGAGCAAAGTTCCGGGGCCCTGCCAGGGGTTTGGAATAAAAACCAAAAATTTTTTGCTTCACGCTTTGGGGACCCGGAGACAAGTTACCCCATGTGCCTCTTAAAAAAATCAAGTTAAAAGTTTTGGGGCCCAAAAATATTTAGGATTTTCCCGTTTTTAAAAAAAACTATGGGAAGCCCAGTTTGTTCAGGGACTTTTGGCCTTTTCTTAAAGGAGGCAAAGGGCCCACTTGGATCTCCTCCCCAAAGGGAAGGGGGATCCAGATTCACCCGTGCTCTGTGTGAGGGGAGCAGCGCTTTTTCCCCAAATATTCTTTTTATCTCCACCCCCAAAACCAAAAGGGGTAAACCCTCATAAAGGTCCGATAGAAAAATAAGGAATTCATCCGGAACCTGTTTTGGGTTTTTAAATGATCTCCCCATTTTGGCTGTCCTTTTAAAAAAGTGTTAACCCGGGGGTCGGGGGGGATTTCTTGTTGCCTTACAGGGCCGGAAAATTTGCCAAAAGCGTTTTGCCCATTTTCTTTTTTTTAAAAGACTGTGGTAAAAAAAAAGTAGTGCGGGTTTCCCCCGGGTTTTCGTAATAATTGTGCATTTTAGCTTTTGCCGTAGGGAAACCCAAAAGGATTTTTTTTTCCTCGGTGGAAACCCCGATATAGGTTAGTTCTGCTTTTTGCCCCATCCCGGCCAAAAGTTTCAAAACTTAAATTGATAGGTGCGTTTTATATCGGGAGGGGCAGCAAATGGAGAGTTCCCCCTTATATATGCCTTAAATTTCATCCCCCAAAATTTACAGGAGGGAGGAGTGGGGTTCGTTTTAATCATTAAAAAAATTTTTCCCAATTTATTTAGTTTAACTGGGTTGAGGGGGGAAGGGGCGGTTAAACCAAGGGATAAATGGGTTTTCAAAATTTGGCCCGGATTTTTTTTTTTTTTTTTGGGTTTTTTGTTTTTTTTTTTTTTTGGGTTTTGGGCGAAAATTTCTACCAAAGGGGAAAATTTTATTCTGAGGGCCCATCGGGGGTAAATAATTGCACTCCGCCCAAAATAAGGGAAGTTGCCTTTTAACTAGGGCCCCTAAACTATTCTTTGGGCAGTGCATTGGGAAACCCGGCAGAAAGCAAGGAAAAATGGGAAATAGACCCGGGGGATGGAATCGCCAAGCGTCAACTGAAACCCCCTTTCATCTACCGGGCCAAACTGCAAAGGGGAGGGAGAGTTGCCCGGGCCCAAAAGTTTTTTCTCGCATTAAATTTTTTTCTTGAAAAAGTTCCCAGGTAGAGTTGAAAAACTCCTAACCCCCGAACCCCAAAGTACCCCGGGCCATTTAAAATATTGCAATTGCTAATTTGGGGAATTCCCCCAATTTGAAAAGGGGGAAGGGGTATAGGGATTAAAAACCAAAAATTTAAAGGTTTATTGTTTTAATGGGAGTATATGAAAAATATTTTTCCCTGTTTTTTCCCAAAAAAATAATTTTTTTCAAACGGGAAAAAAGACTAAATTTTTTGGAAATTTTTATGATACCCCCCTTGCATGAGGGGAAAAATTTGAATTTTGGGAGGAAACCACCCCACCCCCCCCCCCCCCCCCCGGGTTTTTTTTTAAAGTTGTGGGGCCCTTTGAAAGGGGCGGAATTTGATTTTGGGGACTTTTTTTTCAGGTTTTGGGTTATTTCAGTGGTTTATTGTTTGGGGTTTTTTATTTTTAAGGGAAAGGGTGCAAAAAATTTTTTCATGAAGCGAAAAGTTTTTGGGGGCTGATGAGATGAGAGGGGACTCTTTTTTGGACCTTTTTTAATGGGCCCCTGGTTTGATTTGATTAGTAATTTTGGACAGCCTCCACCAACCAGGGCACCCGCAAAAATTTTAATTTGGGGGGGTATACGGGTAGGCTGGATTTTTAAAGATGAGCTAGGTTAGTTTCCCAAATAACAGAGCCTTTAAAAAAATTTTAAACCCTTCCCCCAGAAAGGTAAACAAATCTTTATTTTAAGGGTTTAAAGGTTATAGAAGGGAGGGGGACGTCACCATCCCCTTCAAATTTTCAGCCCGTCAAAAAGAGAAAGAGGCTGGTAAAATAGGGAAATAAACGCAAATTGGTTTTTGTAAAATTGGGGCGGGAAAGTTCGAAAAAATTTGGGTCACAGGGCAGATTTTAGGTGGAATTTAAAAAAAGGGTAAAAAAACGTTTCTTTCAAAAATTTTGGCATCTTTGGTTTAACCCCTTTCATTTTTTAAATTTTAATGCACCTAAAAAAGGGGCCCTTAAACGTTCGGGGGAATTGTGGGATCTTTGCTAGTGTTAAAGTAATATGCCATTAAGGGGACAAATTTTGGGAACGGAGGGCCCTAACTTTTCCTTAGTGTGTATTTTAATGTTTCCTCGATAGCGCCTTGCATTTATGGAGGGGCACCCCCGCGTTTTTCATTTGTATATATTTTAAAGTGTTTTTAGGCGCAATTACAAATTTTTTTTGCCCCGGCATATAATGTTTTCCCATTTTGGGTTTTTTACAGGGTTTAAATTTTTATTTAGGGAAAATGGCGTTCAAAAAAATTTTTTTTTTGGGGGGAAATTTCCCAAAAATTTTTGGCGCATTGTATTTTGGGGTTGTTGTCGGGTTTTTGTCACATGTTTAAAAAATCAAAAATTTAAAAGGGAAATAACCCCTTTTGAAAAACACCCCCAAAAAAGTAAAAACCCTTTTTTGTTTAAGTAAAAAAGGGCCCAAAGATGTTTTTTTTTAAGTGTATTGATAAAATACATTTGTGAAATGAGAGCAACTTTGAATTCCTGCAAAAGGGGGGGGAGACAGAACCCGCAAGTCCCAAATTTACCCAACCCATCCAACCCTTCAAAAAAAAAATCAGCCCATAAAAGAAAACAATGAAAAGAAAAAAAAAGAAAAAAAAAGAAAAAGGAAACATAAAGAATTCATACATTCCTGGATTCCCTTTTCTCACCCAGTTTGATGAGAGGAGATAAAACACTCTAGCTAGTACTATTCTAGCTGTGTGCATAGAAGGAATAGTAAAAATCTACGGACACTCATCAAGAAATTCACCTAAGGGTATAATGAGACCTTTTTGCTCTGCTTTGGGGATATTATTTATGTCACAATTAATAAATGAGCAGTGAGGCCAATATGGGAGGAAAAATTTTCTACATGCAATTTTATGCATGCATTTTTTATGCAGTTGAGGAATGTAACAAAAACACATGCATTAACAACATGTAAACCCAGCCTAAATGTCCAGCTAGACTTTATTGTGTTAAAGCAACAAGAAAGATAATACTAAGAGTACATACAAATTTATTGAGAAGAAAAAAAGACAAAATCTGCCTCTTTGAACTAAACACTTCTTTTATTCATTTGGTTGCACTAAAAAAGTGTCTTAAAATGTGCCAAAAAGTGTCCTCATTTACTGTATGAAAATGGTCTAATCATAAAACTGTTCTTGTTGCCGATAGCAACAAATCTGAGTTCAACTTTAATTTTTGCAGGACATTGATAGAAATTATAGTCGAGCTTTAATTGTTTGCTATGTGGAACATAGACAGTTTTCATAAATGAGGCCCATTATATTGCAAACACATTTAATGTGGGTTTAAAAATCTGTATTGGGACGTGACTTGGTGAAAAGTAGGCATAGTTTTGCAGGAAAGTAGGTGTGTTCACAATATAACAAGCTGTGTCAAGATTTTGGAGTGTAAAGGAAGTCAAAATACCCCAGTCAAGTCTAAAGATGTACCAATTTACCAATCAGCATAGGCTATTGTGATAAATCTGAAATCCCCCCCCCCCCCGAAGTCCTAAGCGAAGGGGGTCCATGAGTTTGGGAGGGGGGGGAACCTAGAGCTCCCTTATAGTCTGGGAGTTTTTGGCTGTATTGCTGTAGGTATTTAAGCTGATGGTTTCAGTGTATGCATAGTATATTTATTGTAAGTAACTTTGAGCAAAGGGGATAGGTTTTGAGAGGGCAGCTTATAGTCCCTGCATTGTGCTAAAGCTCCTGTCTGTGTAGTTTATAGGAATGAGCAGGGAGAGCTGTGATATGAGAGGGAGGAGTTGTGGATGGGGAAGAGTTTACTGTGAGGAGGGTGTGGTTTAGGAGTAGATATTACTTCCGGTCTTCTCTTCCTACTTCCTCTTTCTCTCACCAAGAAGCAAGGAAAGATGTGTCTGCAGCCTCAGGGAAGTACAATGCACAGTGACCCCCTCACATCACACAGGAGGGGTTTTCATTCACCTCATACAGGATACAGTAGTATAGTATAACATGCTGTATTATTTAGGGTATTCTTTCATATGAATTCATGTAGCACATGAGGAATGTATCTGCTCCCTCCCCCTCACACGGCAGGCTTGGCTCTAGCTTGCTGTTTGTAAGCGTGTATCATCACATTCAGTGTTATCTGAGCTCTCTATGGTGGAGCTGTGAGGTCACATGTACTGTGGATATTGGTGAGAGAAGGGCAGCCTGAGGGGAATAAGGAGGGAGTTCAGAGACAGGATGTTTCAGTGAGGAGGCTGCAGTGACTGTACAGGACAATCCTGTCAGTGTTGGATACTGACCTTGTGCTGGATGTAACTATTGCTGGGTGTAGGGTCTTAGTTCTTCCTCTGTAGACAGAGGCTGGAGATCTGTAATAGTTCACCTTCACAGTGCTGTATACTGAGCCC
The DNA here is from genome assembly GCA_025379985.1 of Phyllomedusa bahiana. NCBI lineage: Eukaryota > Metazoa > Chordata > Amphibia > Anura > Hylidae > Phyllomedusa > Phyllomedusa bahiana. The sequence continues at coordinate 19,908 of JAODAL010053839.1, forward strand.
AGGCTTTCACAGGAATGTATACTGACCCTGCTTAGTATTGTGGTTGGTGATATCACAGCAGATGAACTCCTAAATAGGACTGAATACTGACCCTGCTGTTATGTACAGGGCATTATTCCCCTGCTTAGTTTTGTGATTAGTGATATCACAGCAGATGAAATCATAAGTAGGACTGGTTACTGACCCTATTATGTACAGGGCATTATTTCCCATCTTAGTTTTATGGTTTAGTGATCGGTGTATAACCTTTATCTGAGGGCTGTATTCTGACCCTGCTATGAACAGGGCATTATTCCCCTGCTTAGTATTGTGATTAGTGATATCACCACAGATTAACTCATAAATAGGACTGGTTACTGCCCCTGTTATGTACAGGGCATTATTTCCCATCTTAGTATTATGGTTTAGGGATTGGTATATAACCTTTATCTCAGGGATATATTGTGACCCTGCTATGTACATGGTATTAGCCCCCCCTTCCTATACATGGAGTCTGATGTGCCTGATCTCTCTCTTACCACTGGGGATACATATTTCATGATGCATGCTTACTCTATAGTCTCTTTTGTGCTGGATATATTAACCCTGCTGAAGATGGTGGATTCGGGGTCCTTGAAGTTGGGGGATAATATTTTGGGGTGTCATCACGGTTATGGTCCCCATGGTTTGCGTCTATGGTGAGGCTCATGCAGGGTGAGGTCCCGGCGAGCCGATGGTTAACTTTGCCAGTCAGGAGCAGCGCCAGACATGCAGAGAGAGCATCAGTGGAGTCCGTGGGGCTTGGAACAGCAAGGTCCCAATGTGGGCCGGATGCCCTCCACGGGCGGCATTGGGCTGGCCCTGCAGCATCAAGAGAGACCCCATAAGTTACAGCAGACGAGCACCGGGACAGCGGAAAAGGGCAGCATGGCTCCTGTGTACTGGCAATTGTGGCTTATGGTTCCTCTGAGCCAATGGTAAAGCGGCTAGAGGTAAAAAAGGTTTCAGAGTATTGATATAAGGCGCCAGATCTTGGTAGCCTCAAGGACCTCCTTTCCCCTTCAGTTTGCATACTAACCCTGCTGTAATGAGGAGAGGAGGGGGTCTTTGGAGTTGGTCATTAACTTTGGTGTTTTGGGGTTTCATCATGGTGATGGTTCCCTCCCCAGTGGTGGTGTGGTCTGGCGCTTATGGGGAGGCTCGTGCAGGGTGGTGTCCCAGCGAGCTGCTGGTTAACATTGACACAATGGTGGTTTCTGGTGCCTCTGAGCCAGTGGTAAAATCGGCTAGGGGTAAGGTGTTCAGAGCATTGATAAATATCAACAGATCTTTTTAGCTTCAAAGACCTCCTTCCCCTTCAGTTTGGCATACTAATCCTGTGGTACTAAGGTTCTTAGGGGGTCCTTGGAGGTTCTGGCAACTATGGTAAGGCTCCAAGAGCTGGAAACGGTTTCCAGTTCCCAAAAAAATAAATAAAAAAAAAAAAAAGAAAATTTGGTGAGGTAGTCGTCCGGGCATGATTCCCTCAAGGGTTAACTGTTTTGAAGAGATCTGGCGAAGGTGGGCTCTTTCAGGTTGGTAACCCTGGGAGCAAAAATGGTTGAGCCAGCGAGTCTGGCTTTTGGGGCCCCCGAGCCAGTGGAATGCGGCTGGGGGTAATGGTGTTTTTTCCCTTCGGGGATTTGGTCGCCAGGTCTCTTAGCACCACGATTGTGGTTTATGTTTGACGCGATCTGGCGAGGTGGGCTCTTCCAGGGTGGTATCCCTGGAGAGTAAAAAATGGTGGAGCCAGCAAAGCTGGCTTTTTGGGGCCTCCGAGCCAGTGGAGTATGGCCGGGGATAATGGTGTTTTGCAACCCTTAGGGGTTTGGTCGCCAGGTCGCTTAGTCCCATGATTGGGGTTTATGGTGCCTCGGAGCCAGTTGGGGTAAATTAGTTCAGAGTACTGATATAGGTCGCCAGATTTTTATCTTCAAGGACCTCCTTCCCCTTTTAGGGTGACATAGAACAAGATGAATTACATGGCTCTTATTTAATTTTGCCATTATTCTAGTGGCAATCATCAAAGATAGAGTCACGGGGCTCTGCTTATACTACTGATCGGCAGTTTACCAATTATTAGTTAGATATGGCACAGTTTTATATAGATATTTGCTAAGTGGTTTGTTTTAGCATGTTCCTATGCTTTAAATTTAATCTGTCAAAATGCATATGTGAAGTGTGGTTCCTTGAGGTTTCTCACAATTTTGACAATGGCAATGATCATTTTAGATGTGGCTTCCTGATGGGTAGATGTGCTCATTGGGGGTACAGCTCCGTGATTGGGAGGAAGGAACATCGCAGTTATGTCTCTCCACCCTCTCTCTGTTTATAGAAGAAAAAAGTTATGGCTCTGGGAGGGTGAGGAGAAAAAACAAATGTGGCAAAAAACAAACAAAAAAACACATAAATAAAATGATTAAATCTGTAAATTTGTATGTTGGCGGATGCCGCTGGGAGAAATGAATTCAAGTGATGAGCAGCTTCAAGGACCCATTTGTGGCCGGTAATTTTGACAAAGAGGTTGTTGTGTATGCTCATGGTTTTCACTAGGACAAGGCTATCAACTATCACATAGAGACTTGTATCGGCTATACAGCTATGCAACCAATTAGAACGGGTAGAATCAAGATGGTGCTGGCCTACAGCTAGCAATGCAATCGATTCCCAGGCACAGAATGGCACCCTGACTGGGCTATGTCATTATGCGATTATGGACGTCAAGAGAGTAACAGCAAGCAAATGTATACCACAGTGGGACGACGCTGTTTTAATTGGGGGATTGTTCTCCAGAGCACCGTGTTGGTCTCTCTCAATGGTGCCCTTGGGTCTGGTGATAACGGCCAAGGGCTGGAGAGGAATCTGGGTGCCCTTGAGTCCAATTTGTGCGGCTTGGGTTGAAGCTTATGAGGTTAAATAAAGCGACTGGACAATGCTTTAGGAATGTCAGGCGCAATGTTGTACATACTTTCTCTTTACTCTTTCTGTAAGCTGAACAGACGGGGGTTGGTTTATTGTCATGACTGTTTAATAGCTTGTTGCTAATGGTGATATTTCATAGTTACATAGTTTACAGTCATAGCTTGTGACTGAAGCAATTGTTTTCTTTTGGGTACTTTATGCAGTTAATATTTTGTCTTTAGTAGGTCATGGCTTAGGATGCATAGTATAGCTGCTTGGTATTATGAGGAGCATGTTGGTTCTTGGGCTTAGTTGAGAGTGTATACTTTCAGGAGTCAGAAGTATTCCTTGTTCTATTGCTGGGAAAGATCCTGGGGGCATTGTAGGATGGAAAGTATAACTTATACTGACTGATTCAGGATAGTTTAGAGTTTTTAACTTGGGGGAAAAATTTTAAATTGATATTTGATGATCATAATGTGGGGTAGTGTTTTTGAGATTCACTACATGCCCCCAAGTTATGTTTCTCTTTTAGGCCTATTAGGGGCTCCCCCTTTTTGGGGTTTAAAGCTACAGCTTTTCATTTTGAGCTTTTGGGATCCTTGAGTAATGGATCAGACCCCAATTAAATACTGGGGTTATCATACTTTTTTACCTTCACTTTTCAGGTTTCGTCTTTTTTTGGCCATGGAAGTGATTTTGAGGCAGCTTTCCGGGCAGATAAAATTTGCATGGCCCCATTTTGTGATTTTATATTAGGGTTTTTGGTGGGGTCGGCCCTTTAAGGGTCAAAGGCCTCTCCCGTGGCGGTTTAGGAGTCAGGGGGGAAGTTGCAGGTTTAAGTTTTGGTGGACTAATTTTTAAATAATAAGGATGTTAAATTCATGGGTGGGAAAGGGTGAGCTTTGGAAGTGGCCAGCCTTAAAGGGTGGTATAATGGGAATGGCATCCAGGGGCGGGCATGATGGTTAATCAGGAGTGAGGATCTTCAGTAGGGTCAGTGGTGCCCCTAAAGTGTACTGGCTCTGCTAGAATGGCAAGCCAGAGCGTGCCGCCCCTTTATTGCTGTCTGGCCGGGTACTGCATGTCAGACAGCTGGGAATATCGCACAATTGTCTAGCACTCCACCTGACTCCTTCCATGTTTGTTGTACTTATATGGTTTGAATAAAGCTGTGGCCATTTGACACCAAAGGAGAACGTGTTTGTGCATTTATTCTTGGGTTTAAACTGGGTACTAGTTAGAGCAGGGTTCATCCCATATCCAAAAGTCATGCATTTTTAGACTGCCTAAGTTTATGCCATTTAACTTTAAAATAGCGATAGTAAATGTGAGGCAAAGTTGTTTCTCAACTAAACTAAAGCAGATTAACCAGTCAAAAGCTTTTGTTAGAAAAACACCAATATTATGTTTTTTACAATCTGCAATAACTGAAGGCTCTAAATAGTCTATGAATGAGATCCAGCACCTTTACCTGGGCTTATCAAGAACTAAGTGGAAAACCTGACCTTGAGACAGAAGTAATAGTGGGCCCTCTTCAAACCATTCTGCTATTTCATAAAAATCTAGGCCCAGAACAACACACTTGCAAAAAACCTAAGTAAACTAAAAGCAACATATATGAATTAACCTTCACTATTTATTTGCCATATTTTGCAAGTTCTATAGATGAATGAACAAGTATAGGGTCAAACTTAGCTCAATGTGTGCCTGACAACACATTTTAATATGCCAAAGTTCGGTGAAAAACTGCCATACTATGTTTGGCGTATAACACTCTTTGCACCAATTTTTAGTGCTATGTGCCAAAAATGTTTGGTGCATAACACTTTATTCATACTGTAGTATTATACACTCCTCCATGTCTATTTAGAACAGATGTGTCGGTGCCAAGTTACAAAAGTGCATACAAATTCATAAATGTCAAAGAAAAAAGCAGCTTTCCTGTATTCTTTATCTCACTAGCAATCTGGGTGAGATATATACTCCCTCTAGAACTTTGCCTGCAGTGGTCTCAGAGCATATTTGTTGAATAAATGAAAAAAAATATATATATGTATACTGTAGGTATACAGTTGAGACCATAAGTTTACATACACTATATAAAAAGACACATCTGCATGTTTTTCTCACTATCTGACATAAAACCCTTTTTGTTTTAGGTCCCTTTTTGAATTACCAAAAATAT
>JAODAL010053840.1:0-25013 GCA_025379985.1 Phyllomedusa bahiana
CTCAATTTGCTTTTGCCCCACCGAGTCTTGAGAAAGAAAAAGGATTTTTTACCCAAAAGCCGAAATCTCCACCCGGGCGGGAAAACGCTGTTTCGGGTTTTTTTTTCCCTTCAGTGCAGAGCAAAAGAAATACTGGGCTGGTGTGGGGAGGAGGGTACCGGGAAAGGGAAAGATCTTCCTTAAGGAGAGAAATAAAACGAACGGCTTTTTAGAATTTTTTTTTTTGGCCTTTTGCCCTCTAAAACTCGGGGGTTCAAAAGAAAATTTGAGGTTTTTGGTTAAAAACCAACAGAGGGGCCTGGGGGTTCTCACCCCCTTTCCCCATAATGCCTTGTATTGCGGGGATGCTAAGTAGGGGGCAAAAAGGCAAAAAAAAAAACTCTACAAGCCGTTTTTTCCCGGTGCTCTCCTTAAGGAGAATTTTCCCTTCCTGGGCTCCCCCGATGCCCCCCCACACACCCAAACCAGTATTTTTCTCTGCTCTGAAACTGAAGAGGCAAAAAATCCCGAAACGCTTTGGGGTCTGCAGAGAAATCGGGTTTGGGCCCAAAAAAAATCCTTTTTGCTTTCTAAGACTCGGGGGGGTTTTTTTTCCAAAAGCAAATTGGGGGTTTTGTTACAACCAAAAGGGGGCGCGGTGGGTTTCTAAAGCCCCTTTCCCTTTAAGGGCCTTGGGGAAAAATTGCAAAATGAAAAAAGTAGAGGGCAAAAAGGAAAAACCAAAACTTACAAAGCCTTTTCGTTGGGTTTTCTTTTCCTTAAGGAGAGATTTTCCCCTTCCGGCATCTTCTAGAAACCCTGGAAACCTTCACCCATGGGGAAAAGAACAATGTTGTAAATTTAAATTCATGAAATCTTAAGATAAAGTGCCATGTTTTTGTAAAGGAAAGCGGAAGTAAAAAAGGAAATTTTTTGGGTTTGTAATACAATAGAGGTACAATAACCCCAAAGATATTTTAAAAGGGAAACCACCAAGCCCTGGTTTGAGAAGTCCTACAAAATACTGGAGTGTCAGTTGTCTGACTTGAACCCCATAGAAAATCCTGCCACACAGACAAAAAGCACATAGTCAGCATATCCATATTCACTTTCTTCATGTCTGTGTATTGAGGTAATATGGAGTTTCACAATGTAATCTTAGTAGAAAATAGCATGACTGGAGACTTTCCCAAAATGCTTTTTTTGTGCCCCATAGACCCATATTATTTTTAAACTTGTAATTAAAGAGGTTTACTTTCATTATTTTAAAAAATTTTAATGCCTTTGGTGCCCCCTTTTTGGGGCCTTTTTTTGTAAGGTTCACAAATGTTATTGTTTCCTTTTTAAAGGGAAAAGGGTTCTTTGCATTAAGGGTAGATGACTCTTTTTAAACCATAAAGTCTGCACAGAAGGGACTCCCCCCATCTCATCTCTGCTCTTGTTGAACATGGGTTGGTAAGCTTTTTATTTTGTGGAAATGCCCTAGCTATCCCCTAGCTTAAAGCACTGCTAGAACAGTTTAGAACTTGTATTATTTTCGACAGTTTAAAAAATTTTCTTTATTTAGATACCCCTAGGAAATGTTGTCCACCATGAAAATGTTTCCCTGTATTTTACCTTGAAAACACTGTTTTTTTTTTTTTTAACAAACAGCAATGTGTATTCTAATGTACTTTTTTGTTTTGCCCCATCTTTTTTCCCCCCCCTCCTACATCCTGTTAATAAAACAACAGACTTCAAACAAGGTCGAAAATCTTTGGGACAAAAAAAAAGGGAAGGGGTTTTAGTTCCCTGTCGAGCCCCCACATAGCCCCCGGGGGGAACGGAAGGGGGGGCAGGACATTTAAAACAACTGCTAAAAACAAGGGGAAAGGAAGTTTCAGACTATACAGGGTCAGCCACGTGAAAGCTTTCCCCACCATGCAAGCAACCAAAACAGCGATTCCCAAACAGTCCACCCTTGGGCGCAAACCAAAACATCTTCTCTAAAACAAGATCCAAAGCCGCCCCCTCCAAAGCGTCATCTGTTGCATGACCGCCAAAAAGGGCCCCCAAAAGGGTTTAAAGCAAAGGCTCGAAGGGTTTTTCTGAACAAGGAAAAAGCAACTTTAAGTTACAGCAAACATCCCCGGAAGCAGAGAGGGTAACACAAGCAGCCCCCGGAACCGAGAGGGTACGACAAAAGCAGCCCTGGGGGCAAGAAAGCAAAAACAAAGGCCTCATTAGAGTGGAAAGGACACGCCTGCAAGTAACAAAGGAGAAGCTTTCCCATTTAGAAAGAAACAGCACCGCCATAGCTAAAACGAAATCCCAGGGAAACACTGCATCTCCCGTGTGGGCCCACGTGGGGCACAGCAATGGCTTGGCCTTTGACAAAGGGCCCCCAAAATCCACTACAAACGCCCCTTCAGGGGTTTCGTCCATCAACACTCCTTTTGCCCGCTCTCGCCTGCTCAAAAAACCAAAAATTAAACATCGCCGACCCCCCCCAAAAGGGAATTTCCCACCTGCAGCAGGGGAAATAATTCCCGACCACAGTTTTTACAAGAAAAAAGGGGTGCAGAGCAGCATGAAAAAGATAAATGGACTTTTACCCCCCCAACAAAAAAATCCATTCTTTATTCCCGACAGAGGAAGTCCTTAAACCCCAAAAGGGGACGATACTGGAAAAGGACTAGCAAAGTTCCTAAAAAGGAAAGATCATAACCCCCCATCACCCCCAAACAATTCTCCCCGCGAACCCCTTTTTAGTGCCAATCAAAAACCCCCCAAGATTTTCTAAGTTTTTGCTCGAAAGGGGTTTTGCTTTTTCAACAAAATTGTAAAATTCAGCGATCGTCCAAAAATATAAGCTTGGGGATCCTCTTTCCAAAATTTAAAACAGAGACTTGGGGGAAAGTCCCTTTGGGAAGGTTAGATCCTCCTAGTAAAATGGGTCGGAAAAAGAAACTGCTGAGGGATGCTAAAGAATAAAGACCCCAATTAAAAAAAAAATTTCCCCGAAACAGTTCTTAAAAAGATTGGGGGACTAGATGAAATGTTATGGGGTTTAGCGGGCTAAAAAGAAAGCTCAATGTTCAAAAAATTGATGACTTCCTTAGAATTCCCGTAAGGGGTACCAAAACTTAGAGAACAAAAAGGGCCCTTTTTTAATGGAACTAAAAAGGTTGCCAAAACAGATGGAGATCTACCCGGGGCTTTCCCTTTCTTGACCCCAGCCAGAGGTTCAACCCCAAAAGTACAAAAACTTCCTTAAAACCCACAAGATAAGTGGGTCACACATGGTCCCGGTAAAAAACAAGCTCACAATTTTAACCCTTTCCCCCCATTTAGTGTTTTTGTGGACTTTGTTTACAACAAGCAAAGAATTTGGAATGATCCAAAACTTTGATTTTACAAAGTCCATTGTCAAATCCTCCCCGGTTTAAGCATCATATAAAAACCAGTGACCCCTTCACAAAACCAAAACTCTCCTACAGATTACTTTTACAGGTCTTTCCAAAAATCCTTTTTTCCCGGGAAACCACCCATCAAGGATCCCAGTAAGCCCGTGCCCTTCACAGGAAACCCCATTCCCCACTGAAATCAAAAGCCCAGAAAAAAAGTCATTGGGAAAAACGCAAAACCTTCCTCCAAAAGAACAACCCTATGCACAAATGTTTTTTGTTCGACATCTCACCTTTCCAAGGGGCCCGTAAAGGGCAGTGTAAAATGTACAGAATGTGACAGAAAAAAGGGTCACAACACAGCTTTACAAAACCCCGGTCCACCACCCTGGAAAATTTTCCACATGCAAAACACTGAAACATGATGAAGGGGAGAGTATTTCTAGTAATGATAAAACCAGCAATTTTTACAATGTACAGAGGTCTGCAAAGGGGCTCACAGGGGGCAGGTCCTGCTCCAAAAAAATGGCCCAGTCAGAGTCTACCCATTTAGGGGGACAAAACAAAGCAATTAAATTTTATGCAAATTTAAATGACCAAAGTAACAAGTCCTAGCCCGTTTTGCTTTCTTCGAAATGGGTTTTAAAATCAAAGGAACCCCCGCTCTCCCCACTAAAATAAAAAGACCCGTGCCCGGTACTGTTAGACGGCGGGGGAGGAAGCTAAATGGATACCAGGTAGGTAAAATTTTTATGGGCTACCTGCTTGCCCTTACCTCCATAATGAATGCCCAACCCGATCCCAGACAAAAAGGGCTGAAAACCCTACACCAGATTTGGGAGAAAATTTACTTCCCCCTTTGGGGGCGTAAAAAGTCATCTTTTTTACCAAAAAATTTTATGTTCAAGCACAGGGAATCCTACCCCCCCCCCCCCCCCCCCCCCCCCTTGGTAGACATACCCTTTAGGGGTTCCCCAAAGTAGAAGCCAAAATTTAAAAATCCTCAAAAATCTCCCTAAGCCCAGAAACTTATCAAAGGGTGGGGCCCTTAGGAGATGTTTGTTTTAGGGAAAAGTGCCACAAACCCAAACCTTTTTTTAAAACACTTACCAACATGCTGGGGAATGGACGCCCCTTTTCCCTTTTTTAACCGTGTGAAAATAATTTCCCCCTCAAAGAGTACCACACCCCTTTCCAAAAACCATGTCCCTTTTCATAGGGTCCCCCTGTGACAATTATCCCGTGAAGTGACCCGACCATTTGGGATGCCCCGTTTCGAAAAACTAAGAGGACAATCAGGTGTCAAAGTCATTTTGGGGAAAAAAAACTATTCCTAACAAAAATGGGGCAAAAGGGAAAACCCCTAGACAATACCAATCATTTTGGGTTTTCTCCTCTTTCCCTTAAGGGCTGTGGAAAACCCCCGTTTACCTAAAAAACCCGAGGGAAAAATTTACAAAAAATTTTTATTTCTTTTCACACGTTAAAATTTTTAAGAAAAACCCGATTTGAAAGACCACTTTTTTTCATTCAAAGGAAAGAATTTTTTGGGGAAAGGAAAGCCCAAAAATTTTGCTCCTTTTAAAAGACTCTGAGGGTGCTGGATTGGGCCCCTATTCGGAAATATACCACCCAAAGAAACCAGGTAAATTTAAAAAGTAGTGTTTCGACTCCATGCCCAAACCCCATGGTGGGGTCATTAAAAAAGATGCCTTCTGTCCCGGGCCAAAACCGGGAAAAAACCCACTCCTTGGGGGGAAAAATTTGGCTTTCCTAAAGACTCGTTCGTTTATGGCTGACATCCAACAGATGTTCCACTCTTCCCGGTCAAAGAGAAAAACAGAAAAATTTTTAAGATTTTCGGGGTTTAGAACAATGATCCTTCCAAAGTCCCATAAAGTATCGCATCGGGGACATATCTTTGGGGAACAGCCCTTTCCCGCCCGTAGGCCCCCCCTTTTGGGCTCAAACATTCCCCTAAAAGGGGGGTGGGGGAAAAAATGGAAACCCGATGTTAGACACTTTTTAAAAAAAAGATTTTTTCGTGGATGATGGTTTTTAAAATCACTACCCACAAAATTTAGGCGCAAACAGCTTCTCAAAAGAGCCCCAAAAATGCTTGCCAATTCAAAAATTAAGACTTCATAAAATTGAAACCAAAAAGTAAAGAATTAATTTGGGAAACCCTTTCCCAAAACTTTTACTACTCAAATGAATTAAAAAAAATTTAAATTTTTGTACCCACACTCTTCCTATGCAACGTGTTTTTTGGCTTCTCCGGGGTTTACAGTCCCGACCCCCTTTAGTTCCAAGTAAGCAAGGAAAAAAAACCGTTTACCCCCAAGGGGGAGTCCCCTTTTCCCAAACCCAAAAAAGCTTTATGACCCTTTAGGATTTTTCGGCCCCCGTCACTAAATTTTAAGGTTTAAAAAAATACCAGAGCCCTTTAAACCCCTGATACTTTTTGACTGGACGACCCCCAAACCCCAATTTAAAGAAAAGAACAGTGGATACAATGGAAGAAAATCTCCCAAGGCTCCCATCCCAACTTTCATATCGCCGCCCCATTGCCAAACCTTTTTCCATCCACGAAATTTAAATAAAAAAAACTCTGTGTGTTTCTGGTTTCTTCTGTCAAAAAATATTGTGCTGTAGCCTTTTTGGAAAACAATTTGATTCAAAGGACAATTCTAAAATTGGGTTCGTTTAAGGGCCCAAAAAAAAAAACTTTTACCACTCCCGAACAAACAATACCCGACTTGAACTTTTTTCTGCAGTTTAGCAGTTGAGTTTCCCAACTGATCACAAAGAATGAACAGGAAATAAAAAATGTTTTTGGGTTTTTTCCAGATAGCAAAAAATAGTCCTTTGGGTATAATACAATGAAACCAAACCCTTTTTTTTTCTACGGGCAAAAAACAGGGGGTTACAATCGAAAAGGTTTTTTCCGTCCCCAAAAAAATGGGGATTTTGTACCTACAACCCCTAATCCTGCAGACCAAGCAACTAGTTTTACAGGTGAAAAAACTAAAAGATACAAAACTGGTTTTTCAAGGGCCCCGCATTTTTGTACAACTCGAGCACAACACCACAAAAAAACTTGAAAAAATTTGAACTGTGGGGGTTAACACAGATAAATTAAATCCGGGGGCCCGGGTTTTAACGTTTTCCTACAGGGAATTAAAAGCAGCAGACTCAAGTCTATTGATTTAGTAAAATTTCTCTAAACCCGGAAATCACTTAATTTTGAGCCCTTTACCTACATAACCCACATTTGGCCCGTTCTTTTTAAAAACCCTTAATCGCATACCAAAGGGCTGTCAATCCCTAGAAACAAAGGCCCCCTAGGGTTTATCACCAAAAACCCCTCCCAAGCGAAGACGGGGGCATAGCAAAGTAGAAGTCAAGGTGCATAGGAAAAATTTAACTAAACGTTCCCCAGACCCCTTACTGAACTCATATTACTGTTTTCCCTTTTTGGGGGGAAACCCCCTGTTATGGCATCAATTGAAGCCAGGGGGGGAGTTGCTGCTCATTGCACATATTGATGTTTAAATTTTAATTCAAGATGGTTTACATGCATTAAATTAAAAAAAAAAATTAAAGCCCCCTTGGGGCCACCTTGTGGCCTTTGTTTGTAAGTCTCACAAATTTTAAATTTTTTCCTGTTTAAAGGAAGTTTTTGGGATTAAAGGGTAAAGGGCCAAATTTTAAAATTCTTTTCTGCACAGGGAAAGGATTCCCCCCATCTCATTCTGTCTTGTTGAAGCATAGTTGGTAAAACTGTTCCCGTTTTTGGAAAAAGGCAGCTATTCCTAAACTTTATAAAGCACTGCTAGAACGTTTTGAACTTGTATGTTTGTTTTCACAGATTATAAAAGTGCTGTTTTTTTGTTTGACCTAGCATGTGGGCACCATGTAATGTTTTTCTGTATTTCTCCTTGTTTCCCCTGTTTTTTATGTTTTTTTACAAACAGCATATGGTATTTAATGTAAAATTTTTTTTTTGTCCCCTCAGTTTTTACCCGTTTCCCACATTTTCCCGTTAATAAACTACAGACTTTAAACATGGTCCCTAATATTGAAAAGTAGGGAAGGGGGTTTTTGTGCCTGTCCCAGCCCACATAACCCCCCGGGGCGTGAAGTGGGGCAGGACGCTTTTTTTCACTGGGAGTGGGGGAATTTTCCAAAATTTTTGCTGTTAATAAAACATTGAAAATGGATTCTATTCAGGGTCAATGAAAGTGATGTTTTAATTTCAAGAAAAGGGTTTGGAGTTGAGTCTGGTGCTTGGGTTTTCCTAAAAGTAGATTTCTCTTCCCTATAAATCTTGATGGGATTTTTTAAAAAAAGTTTCAGAAAGGGAAGCCCCCAAGAATATTGGTGGATTCAAGACCAATCCCTATTGGTCTTGAATTTGTCTATGGTAATATTATAGTAATAATACTTTTTTTTTTTTATAGCACCCTTAAAATCCCCCCCAAATTTCAATTTAGAGGGAAAGCATAAGACATTTCACATTAAAGAAATTTTCAGATGGGGACACAAGGTGTAGGACCCCCCCGCCCGAGGCTTACAATCTATTATGGGTTTTGGGTGCGGGCAAAGGGGGTTTAAAAAGTGCTCAGTTTACAATGGGCCAGCCATGTTTTTCATAAAAAAATGGGGGGGGGGGGGGGGGGGGGGGGGGGGGGGGGGGGGGGGGGGATGGGGGGGGTTTTTCATAAAAGTTGGGTGGGCCCTGCTAACCCCCGATAGCACATCTTTATCAATTTTGTGCCTGTGAGTGCCCTATGTTGGGGAGTGACAAAAAGGGTGATAGCAGGTGGGGTTGCTTAGGATCTTGATATCCAACTGAGAAGATGTTTTTCTTAGGGCCCCTTAAAACTGTGGGGGCTTGGTGTGCCTGTTTCCCCGAGTACATTTTTCCAAAGGAATTGGTCCCCCAGGGGGAAAAATTTTTAAGACGGGCTTTGGAGTTTCGGATGATTGGGGAATGTAACTGTTCATCGGGAGAGGAGAGCACGGGTAGGGGGGTAACAGAATGAGAGAGGAAATGTAGGGGTGCAACACTTTGGAGGCTTTATGGGTGACAGTGATAGTTTAGTTTATTGTACTAAAAGGGGAAAACCATGCGTGACTGACACGGGAGGGCATCAGTATACAGCGGGAAAGAAAGAAAACCCGGGCTGCTGCATTCGGACAGATTGGAGAGGGGAAGTTTACAGAAGGGAGCCCGAAAAGCAGGAGTTGCGTAGTCAAGACGAGAATGAATAAGAGCAACAATGACGTTTGAGCTGTTTAACAGTGAGAAAAGTATGGATTTTGGAGATTTTGAGTGCAAGAAAAGCGGGCGGGGTTTGGATAAAGGTTAAAAGAAAGATAGAATCTATTATCCCCCCAAGAAAAAGGGGCCCTGTTTGCCTAGGAGTTATGGTGGTGCCCACCAAGACAGAAATAGTAGGGGGGGGTTGGTTAGAAATGGCGGAAAGGCAAAAATTCGGTTTTAGTGGGGTTTTAGTTTCAGATGGAGAGAGGACAGATGTCAGAGCAGCGGACAAACAGCCCCCCCACTGGTTTTTTTGTAGCGGGCAGGATGATGTCTTGGAGGAGGGTATAGTTGAGTGCATCACGTGCGATGGTTTTGAGAAACCAAAAAAATCGTGAGGTTTATCCAATGGGGGATGGTGAGTGAAAAAAGGAGGGGGACTAGAACCGATCCCTGGGGAACCCCAACAGAACAGAAGGGAGGTAGAAGGGGAAACTGGGGGACACTGGGAGCATCAAGATTTTGGGAAAGAAATAAGAGACAGGGGTGCCGGAGGCCAATGGCGCGACCATGCTGAGAAAGGGGTGGTGATCCACAGTGTCAAACACTGCAGAGAGACCCAAAGAAGCGCAACGAGTTTTTTGCCCAAAGTTACCCATGAGGAGATCTTAGAGAGTTTAACAGAGCGGTTTCGGGGGAGTGTAGGTTGGGGAAACCTATTGTAGGGGATCGAGAAGAGAGTTACAGAGAGATAGCAGATTAGTCGAGAGTAACCAAGCGTTCCAGGATTTTAGAGATAAAGGGAAAGGGTTTGAGATGGTCGGTTTGTTGGCAGCGCAGGGTGGGCCAAGTGGTTTTTTTTATAAAGGGGTTATGTGGGGTTTTAAAAGAAATGGAAAGATCCCATTTGAAAGAGAGAGGTTGAAGATTGAGTAAGGTTTAGAGATTAAACTGAAAAAATGGCTGGGCAAGGTGGGAATTGGTCCTAGAAAGGGGGTGGGGCGAACAGAGAGAGAAGCCGGACACTTTTTTCTTATTGGGTCAAGGGGGGTGAAGCAAAGAGACGTCCCGAAGGGAGGGGGGTGTTACTTGAGGATTTAGATGCAACGTTTTTTTCCGGGGTACTTTCTATCTTCTTTGAAGTGATGCCAGGGTTTAGACAGAGGTCACGACCGGGGCCCGGCTTTAGGCCCGAGGGGGGATGGAAAGTGTCAAACATGGGTTTTGGGGTTTTTGTGTATTGTGGAGATGAGGGGGTAAATATTTTTGTTTGGAGCGTAAAGGGGAGTGTGGAAGTCCTGAGCAGAAATTTTTAGTGGGGAAAGTTTTTCCCGGTAGCTTTGACTTTTTCCACAGTTTCTTGGCAGACCTGGAAATCGCTACAGAAAACTATCTGGGTGTGTGCCATGGCTGCGGGCATCTGACTCTGTGGTGCGGAGTCTGATAGTGCCAATATGTCCAGGGTGGTTTTAGAGAGTTTTTATTTAGAGATGGGCGAATTTCTCAAAATTCGGTTCCTCACTTCGCCCAAATTCCCCAAAAAAAAAAACTTTGTTCCCAAACTTCGGGGGCAAAAACAATTAAAAAAAAGCTATTTCCAGGCTGCACAGATGCAGTGTGCTGTAAACGTTGTGCCATGCTTAAAAATGGGGGGACTTGGTTTTTGGGCTTATACAATGTTGTGTTTTTTATGACACGCACATGACTGCCGCGCTCTTAGAAAAGCTTCACTATAAAATTCCCTGGGGACTTTAAGAGGGCAAAACGACCAAAAACTGAAGGGGAATGTACCTGATAAATTCATGGCACGACAGCGGAAAAAAAAAAAGGAGGCTCAGGTGGGAACATCAGTGACAGAGGGAGGGACGGGAGCAGCCACAGCGCATGAGGTTAGAGAGTGGACAAATGACAAAATTTGGAGGTGGCAAAACAGAAAGGCCACAGAGTGGCACAAGAAGAGAGGGGGTGACCGGGGGCAGGAGCACCAGCATGAGGTCAGAGAGTGGCACAATGACACAGTGGGATTCAGGGCACCACAACAGCAGCAGCAGCATGAGGTCATAAAGTTGGCACAATGACAGAGCGTGGAGGCAGTCCCTGGTACAGATGGGTGGTGGCAGATGGAGAAACTGTCAGCAGATGTGTGGCATCAGGCGGGTGGCGGCATCAGAATAGTGCTGAGGCAGAAGTTTGAACCCAGACTCATTACTCACAGTTTGGTGAGGCGTTATGGCTGATGTAGTCTGACACCTAAGGCATTGGTGTGGGGAAATCCTGGGCGATCCACGCCTGATTCTCTTGACAAAGGTCAGTCGTTCCACATTTCCCGGGACAAGCGGGTTCTCCTTGGGTAACGATGGCCCCCGCCGCACTGAACACCGCTCTGATGCCACACAACAGGCCGGGCAAGACAGCTTCTCCACTGCAAACTCGGCAAGTTGCGGCCACACATCCAGTTGGCTGCCCAGTAGTCCACGGATCTTCTAACTGGGTGGGCAGAGTGCTGTCCAAGTAGGCCACCACCTGTTGGTTCAGGGTCTGCTCCAGGTCCTGCTGCTGCTGCTGCTGCTGCGACTGCCCTCCTCACTAGGCGGGTGAAGGAAGCTGCTCATCAGTGACTCCAGACTTAGGTTGCTGCAGATGGAGCTGGCACTGCTCCGACCCCCCCACCTTCTCCCAGCAGCAGCGACAGTAGTACGTGAGTGCTGAAGACCCCCCCGGTCAGACCTGTCAGAGGAGG
Source organism: Phyllomedusa bahiana (assembly GCA_025379985.1). Classification (NCBI taxonomy): domain Eukaryota; kingdom Metazoa; phylum Chordata; class Amphibia; order Anura; family Hylidae; genus Phyllomedusa; species Phyllomedusa bahiana. The sequence goes on from JAODAL010053840.1 coordinate 11,375, forward strand.
GACGATGCCGCACATAGGCAGCGGCCAACTGACTATGGAGGATTTCCCTATAGTATTTGAGTTTGTCCTCTCTCTCAATAGCGGGGAAAAAGGCTCCCATTTTGGACCGGTAGTGAGGGTCCAATAGGGTGGAGAGCCAGAAGTCATCCCTCTGCCGGATGCTGACTACTCGGCTGTCACTAGCCAGGCAAATCAGCATGCTGCGGGCCATCTGCACAAGTGACTCCGAGAGGCACCCTGCCTCCATCTCCACTGTATACTGCCACGGTGCTTGCGGGTCATCTGCCTCGTCTTCCTCATCTCCATCTACCTCCTCCAGCTGCTCCTGCTCCTCCTCTCTTGTCACCTGGGTAGAAAATCCACTAATTTCACCAGACAATGCTTCTGCTCCAATGTCCTCCTCCTCCTCCTCCATTTCAGTCCCCACCGGACTCATGTGGCAGCGAGATTTAGTCGCCACGTCTCCAGTCCCCTGCCCAGACAGATTTTTCAGCATCTGTTCCAGGACATGAAGCAGTGGAATGACGTTATTCATCCCGTAGTCCTGGCGACTGACAAATAACGTGGCCTCCTCGAATGGCCTCAACAAACGGCAGGTGTTACGCATGAGCTGCCACTGGCTGACATCAAAGTTACACAGGGGAGTACTTCTGTCTGCCTGGATCATCAAAAAATCGTTAATGGCCTTTCTCTGTTCATACAGTCGGTCCAACATGTTGCAGGCCTGGAATTCCAATGGTGGAAACATCGCATATCAGAGTGTGTTGGGAAGGCCGTTCTGCCGCTGCAACTCGAGGAGGTGTTCCTGGCTTGTAGGAATAGATAAAGGGCATGCACAGGTTCCTGCCCATTTTCAGAATGTTCTGAAGAACGGTGGAAGACTTCCGGAAACTTTTCACAACCAGACTGAAAAAATGCGCCCTGCATGGCGCATGACCATCCCTCCTCGGTGCAGCGCGGACACCCACTCCCATTGTCCGTCACCATGGTTCTGATTTGCAGTTGGGGCGGAGAAAGCCACACATCGATTTATTGCTGCATGACACGGAGCAGTTCCTCCCCTGTGTGTCTTAGTTGGCCGAGGCAAGCCACGGGTAGAACTGCGTGACACCGCTGTGCCCTACACATGTGGTATGATGGAGCAGTACTTGTGGAGGCTGAGATAGTGGTGGTGTTGGAGGAGGAGGCGGACATTGGCGCAGGAGCCGCAGTTTGACAAAGTGGAGGAAAAGCGCGTCTCCTGTCCAAGTTGTTGGTGTGCCTGGGCAGGAAGCACATTCACCCAGTGGGCCGTAAAGGACATGTACTGGCCCTGACCGTAGTTACAGCTCCAGATGTCCGCGCTGCCGTGCACCTTGGAACAAACCGATAAGCTCAAGGACTGGCCCACCTTCTGTTCTACATATTTATGAAGTGCTGGTGCTGCCTTTTTGGAAAAGAAATTATGGCTTGGAATTTCTCCATCTGGGCTTGGCACAAGCCATTAGTTCTCTGAAGGTTTGCAAGTTCCACCTTTTGGGAAAAGGGGAGGGACTGCAGTACCAAACAATTTGGACAGGAGCACGGTCAACTTTTTGAAACCTTAGGAGGGTTTTGGACGCATACTGTTGTCTCTTTGCAACCCGCCTCGCTGAACGACTGCTGGCGCCATGAGTAGCGAGGAGCAGGAGCATCTGACCGGGAGATGATGTCAAAAGAGAAACACTCTCTTTCTGCAGAGGTGGTGGAGCCTTGACGGCTTCAATGGCATGCGTGCCACGGGGCCCGCTGCTGCTGTTGTTGTTGCGGCGGCGGGAAATGGACCACCACATCTGAGCCACGTTTCTCCCAGGCCAAAACGGTTGACGCTGCATGTGTTGACTCAGGCCGGGGTGCCAACGTTAGCTCCCTGGCCACGCTTCACTTTCTGCCAACAGATTCTACATATACCAATATTCGGCTCCCCCGGGTGTCTTAGCAAAGAACGCCCCCCAACCACCGAGTATGGGATTTTACCCCCAACGCTCCGCACTGATGACTACTAACCGCCGCTCCCCTCGCTGAGCCCCTGTGCCGCTACTTTCTTGGACCTCGAAACGGGTTTTTTACCCCGTGGCCGCTTGGCTCCCGACCTCCCCACTGCTGCTACCCTGCTGAATTCACAGCCACACAACCCACTTGCGGGCTGCGCTGCTGCCTGATGCGCAAGCTGACGCCCTCTTCTCCTGACGATGATGAAGCCCTTGCCTCACCCTCACAACATGACCTCCCATGCCACTTTCACCATCTATACTTTGCCGCCTACTGCAAGAAGCAGGGGATATTGGCCCCATTTTTTCACTGCCAAGTAGCTGCTGACTGCCCTCCTCAAATTGTTCATCTCGCTATATATTTGGCGCTGAGCCCAGACCACATAGTAGATCTCTGGCTGGGGGAAACCCGGAGGGGACAGAGGCGGGTTGAGGATGGGGTGAAGGCCGCTGACCCGCTCCCTGCCATGCCAAGCAAGGGTTGTGTCTAAACGTTCCCACCGACTCTTGGGGGGTTGTCAGATGTCATCTGGGAGGAATTTGGATGACCTAGTCAACCAATCAAGAACCCTTGGGCTGCAAGTCAGCACACGGCCGCAAAGATAACAGCGGCAGTTGTGGCCTCACCGAGTGACCCCTGCTGCGACGTCCCCTGCTGTGCTGCGACCGGGGCCTACTCCGGGAAGTTTGTGCCTCTGCCACTCGCATGTGAAGAGCCTGCCACCTCTCTGTCTGACATACTGTTTGTTCTAAAATGTACAGACACTGTTTGATGAAAAATATCTGTATATGATAAATACACACCCTGTATTTGACTCCAAATGAACCCACTAAGAAGCTTGGGTATCCCTTGGATATAAATTGGGGCTCCACAAATGAGCGAAAAATTGACTTGTATGTGGCCGTTAAAAAACTCTGTGTATTTTACTGAATATAAAAGCACAAACAGGATTAATTAACCTTCGGATATGAATTATGCTACAGAATTTCTTCTGTGGCGGTGAAAAGTTTCTGTTACTGAGTACAACTGCAGAACACCGCTTAATTAACCCCCTGATGTAAATTGCGCAAAAGAATTGAGCAAACAAAAACTACAAGCTTTGTAGCGTTTTACAATGGCGTGTTTCTTACGCTACACAACAAGAGAAAAAATTGTAATTAACCTTTGCTTGTGAATTATGCTACAGGAAAAATTTATTTTTTGGCGGTGAAAAAGATGGTTTATTTTAGTCACCACAGCAGAAAAACAATGCTTAATAACCCCTGGATGGAAATTGCGCCAAACAATTGAGCAACCACAAACTAAAGAGCTTTGTAGCGTGTTACAATGGTGTGTTTTTTACGCTACACAACAAGAGAAAAAATTTTAATTAACCTTCGCTTGTGAATTATGCTACAGGAAAAATGTATTTTTGGCGGTGAAAAAGACGGTTTCTTTTAGTCACCACAACAGCAGACAACGGTTAATTAACCCCTGGGTGTAAATTGCGCAAAAGAATTGAGCAACCCAAAAAAGAAGTGGTATTTGTATTGTAAATACCCTGTTTCTTTAAATGAATACAACAGGAACAGGCTTAGATCACCCTTGGATAATTCAATGTGCTGTGAGCAATAGCATTAAAATGTATATGCAGCTGCACTGGACACACACTGGACTTCAGATCCAATACCCCACAAAATCAGAAATAGAACGTTAAGATAAGCAGTCTCTGAGACAAGCTGTGACACCCCCCCAAAAATCGCTGTAAAAAAATCATTTCTTCAGTAAGAGCTATTACAAGCAGCCGCGTCAGCAAACCCTTCCCTAGTCAGTACAGTGAGAGGAGTGGTGGATCTCCCAGCGTCGCGCCCCGGGCTTATATAAAATGCGGGACGTCACAGAATCCCGCCGGTCTCTGATTGGCTTCATCTCTGCACATGTCAGCAGGCTATGCCCTTCTTCCTCCCAGAGTGCTTTGCCCCATGTAAAAGCCAGTGCTCCCAGCCATTTTATCAATCAAAAGCACACTTCGGTCACCCGAAGTACCCCCAACTTCGACTTCATTCTGCACCGAAGTTTTCCTGAAATTCTAAACTAATTCCACTTCGTTTGAATCAAATTCGCCCCAACTCTATTTACATTGTATTGCTTGACAGCCAGGGCAGGACAGGATCGGAGGAGATTGGGGGGGAGTGAGGGCTGCATGGTGTCTTTGAGTTCCTGAGTGTTCATGGAGCAATGTTTTCTGGATGGTGATGGCAGGTGTGTCCAGAGAAGGCTGAGAATTGCTTATAGTGAAGGAGATAAGGTTGTGATCAGTGAGCGCATATGGAGAATTAGTGAGGTTAGAAATTGATGAGTGACTGCAGAAAACCAATTCAAGAGCGTGTCCACCCTTGTAGGTGGGAGAGTCTGTAAATTTCAAGGGCAAAAGGAAGATGTTAGCAAAAGAAACCAAGAGGCAGAAGGAGACATAGGGTTGTCAATGGGGATGTTGAAATCACCCATGATGAGTGTGGGTTTTTCGGTGAAGAGGAAGTGAGGGAGCCAGGCTGCAAAATGATCCAGAAACTGGTGGGGTGAGCCGGATGGTTTGTTTATAACAGTGATTCTGAGAGAAAATGGCCAAAAGATTCTGAAGGTGTGGAACTCAAAGGAAGGGAAGGTGAGGGAGGGTGCAGGAGGAATGACTTGGTAAGTGCAGGGTGGAGAAAGAAGTAGACCATCTCCTCCAGCCTGCCTGTTCACATGTCTGGGGGTATAGATGAAGTGTAGGCCACCATAGGTGAGGACAGCAAGGGAAGCAGTGTCAGAGTTCTGGAGCCATGTTTCAGTGAGAGCTAGGAGATTAAGGGAGTTAGAGAGGAACAGGTCATGAACAGCAGAGAGTTTATTACCGACAGATCGGGCATTCCACAGAGTACATTTAAAAGTGGCAGAAAAAGACGTACAACGAATAGCGAGCAGGTTAGCAGGGTTTCTATGGAGGGAGGAGGTGGGATTAGCAGTAAAGGAGGGTGGGCCGGGGTTTGGAGAGATGTATCCTGCAGCGAGAAGAAGGAGAAAGAAAAGTGACAGCAGATGATTCAGTGATGTGTATGAGCGGTGTTTGTGCAACACTAAAGAGGCTGGTGATTTGGGGTAGTTAAAAACGGAAAACAATGTGTGGGATGTATACATAGGTGAGGGAGGGAGAGAGGCGCTGATGTGGATAGCATTTTCAGGGGGTGACACTGGGTTGTAGGAAAGGAGGCAGATAGCTAAAAGGTAGATAGCAGTAGTGAACATAGTGGAAAAGGTATATGTTAATAGAGACCAGATACTCACATAACAGGCAATCTTTCAAGCTCACTTCTGTCTCATTTCTGTCATATTTCTGATGCTCATGTGTCACTTTCAAATAGTCACTACCAAATATGTATGACAAATATTCCTCATAGATCGTCGGTCTCAGAGTTCTAAGCTGTGTGATTTATAATAAACCATGTAAAGTTCCTTGCAAGCATCAATTAACCCAGGTGGCTTAAATTGGGGGATCTACAAAAGGCCCAACAAAGCAAAGACTTCAAGGGGAATATCTGTGCGCAGTAAATAAACTCAGGGTAATGTCCTAATGTCCTAAGATTCCTCTGGAATGCTACCAAAAGCTGGTGTCTAGCTACCGTATGTTTCACATTTGAAGCAAATTGGTGCTTCACTGAGTACTGTTTACAAATAAGATAAAGCGAAGAAAGCTAGGTCTCCAGTGCCACATATTCGAAGTAGGGTCACCTTTAGTTACATTTGACCCATTTTAAAGCCTAAAAACATGACTGACGATTTTTAGATTATAATATTGAAAGCCTTCTTTGCCAGAGTCCTCTCTCCCTCTGTACCAGTTGTTAGTCATTTATTGCCACTATTGTACTTGTTTGGCAAATGGTATGTATGTAACCCCCTTGAATGTAGAGCACCCTGGAATTAATGGCGAACTAAAATAAATAAATAATAATAATAATAATTATAACGGGTCGCGCCGCGATCCGGTCCACGGACCGCGGTCGCGCCCGTGTCCCTTATGGCGGGTCCCCGGCGGGGACGGGTGGCGCCGTGGGCCGCGCTGCTGGCCGTGGTCGCACCCGTCCCATCCGCTCACCTGACTTCGTTCCTGTTCGGTCCTCGTCCCCTGCCGTCCGGAATGCGCGTGTGCGCCCCCTAGAGCGCGCGCTCATCCATGTAAATTTAAAGTGACAGTGCGCCGGTAATTGGTTAATTGCCGGGCGCTGCCTCTATATAGTTTTGGGATCCACGTCACTTCCCTGCTGGATCTTTGTTGCCTCCGTGCCCTAGAGAAAGCGTTCCTGTGCATCTACTGTTTTACCGTGTGTTCTGACCTCTGCCTACGTTTATCGACTCTGAACCTTTGCCGCCTGCGCCGACCTTGCCGCCTGTCCCCGACTACACCTACTTCTCACGATTCTGTACCACGCTCATCCTTGGCCACCATCGCAAGCAAGTCATGTCAGGGGTAGCAACCTGGTAGACCCCCGCCGCAGCAAGTCCATCCCGCTTTGCGGCGGGCTCTGGTGAAAACCGAGACCTACTTACAGTAAGATCCAGCCATGGATCCCGCCAAGGTGCCTCTGCCTAGCATCGTGGATCTTACGATGATTGTTGCCCAGCAATCGTAGCAAATCGCACAACAGGCACAGCAGTTGGGCCAGCTCTCCGCCATGATGCGTCAGCATCCCAGCAACAGTCTCCGCCTCCGTCTCTGACTCCGTCTACATCAGCTGTTCCATTGGCCACCGTGGGACCCAAGCTCCAGCTTCCTTTACCCTCCAGCTTTGCCAGGGATCCCAAGCTCTGCCAGGGTTTTATTACCCAGTGCTCTATGCACGTGGAGCTGATGGCGGATCAGTTTCCCTCGGAGAGGTCTAAGGTGGCCTTCGTAGTGAGTCTACTATCCGGGAAGGCCCTGGCTTGGGCAACTCCTCTCTGGGACAGGAACGACCCTGTGACTGTGGATCTACAGACCTTCCTCCAGGAATTCCGCACCGTCTTCGAGGAGCCAGCGCATGCATCCTCTGCTGAGACCGCCCTCTTGAGCTTTCGTCAGGGCGACTCCTCTGTAGGAGACTATGTGGTACAATTCCGTACCCTTGCTTCAGAGCTCACTTGGAATGATGCCGCCCTCTGCGCCACTTTCAAAAAGGGTCTGTCCAGGAGGGTAAAAGACGCTTTGGCAGCAAGAGACCTCCCATCCTCCCTGAGCGAATTAATTTCACCACCCCCGATCGATAAAAGGGTTTTCGCTGAGGGGGCGGAGGAGCTCCCCAAGAGAGAGACTCTGCACCCTTCGTGGCGGTTTCACCGGGCCCCGGTTTTCCAGCATTCTCCTTCCACCCCCTCAAGCCTCAAGTGGAACCCATGCAGGGATCGGGCCTGTTTATGGGACCATTGAACCCCCGTTGACGGGAAATCTATGCCTACTCGCCACCCGGGAACACTTCCGAGAACTGCCCTCTACGTCCCGTGTCCGGGAAATGCTCACACCTAGGTGCCGTAGGAGGGGCGGCCCGGGTGCATTTTTTCCCCTCTCCACGTTTGATGATGCCATGGAGGTGACATCTGATGCTGGTCTTTCGTTCCGCTTCCCCTTCCCTGGATCGGGTCTCCGGGGAAAATTCATCTTCCCCTTAAAAACCCCAAAAATACCGGTACCTGTAGCCCGTCTGGAGAACCTCTGCTTTTTTCTTCGGTCAGTGGGGAGCTCCCACTGATCCCTCCATATAAACCCCGGCCGTGACTCCCGTGGGGGCTCTAGTAAGGAAAGCAGGTTCCACTTTGGGGTCCCGTGCTTCCTCGGGATCCTTTTGGGGTTTCCCCCGGGCTGCAACGCACGCCCCACGCTCGTTGAAGACAGGGGGGCCTCTTGGGGACCGGAATGCCAGAACCTTTCTTGGAGGTACCACGCCCGGTCCCTACCACTTCTCCGCACCCGCTTGTTAACCTTTCCCGGGCCCTGCCGGGGCAGAGTCCAGGACTTTGGGGATGTTTTCCCGAAAAGGGCCGATACCGCCGCCACATCGGCCCACAACTGCCCTATTGACCCCTCCCGGGAAACCCAGTCCCCCCCGGGGAAGGGTCATCCGCTGTCCTGCCGGAGACTCAGGCCATGGGGCCTACATACGGAGAACTTGCAGAAAGGATTTATCCTAAGTCCTTTTCCCCCCAGCGGACCGGGTTTTCTTCGTGCAAAGGATGGTTCCCTCCCCGTGATCACTACGGGACTAAATAAAATCCCAAAAAAAACCGCTACCCTCTCCCACTAAAATTTTGAATTTTTTGCCCCCTAAAGGGGGGCCCCCAAATTGGATCTGGGGGACCCTTAGCCTCACAGAATTGGGGGGTATGGAAGGCGGCTTTTAAACCCAGATGGACATTTCGAGTATCTTGTATCCCTTTTGGGGCTCTGTCACCTCACTTTTTTCCAAAAACTCGTCAAGATGTCTTCCCCGGGTCTCTGACACCTGCGACATAGTGTACCTAGATGACATCCTAAATTTTTCCCCCTGATCTTCAGACTATGGGAACAAGTCGCCAGGTTCGCGACGTCTGCGCAGAACCGCTGTACGCCAAGCGGAGAAATGTTTATTCCATAAACCCAGCCTACCTTTCCCGGGTACAAACTCGACTAAGGGGCTAAAGATGGATCCACAAAACTCCGCGTGCTACAATGGCCCCGCCTGTGGGTCTTCGGGCAATCAGCGTTCCCGGGGGCTTAAAATTTATTCCGACAATTTATTCCCCCACTTCTCCCCCTTGGTGCTCCATCGGGGCCCTCACAGGAAAAATGCAAACCCCGAGATGTTGACCCCGGAGGCTGAAAAGGGGTTTTTTTGATCTAAAGACTGCCTTCTCCCTGCACCTGTCTTGGCCCCGGGCCTGATCCAGAACCCGTTCTCCTTGAGGGGGGATGCCTTCTCTGTTGGGGCGGGGCGGTCCTCACACAGAAGACCCAAAGGCAAGATTCTCACATGTGGGTTCTTCTAAAAGATTTTTTCCGCCGGAAAGGGGGGAACTATGCCTTTGGGGACCAAACTCTTCTCTATCAAGTTCCCCTGGAGGAGTGGCAACATCTGCTGAGGTGGCTCGTCATCCAATCGACATTTTTAGGACCTAAAAATTTTACGTATCTTCAAAACGGCCCAACTTTAAACCCTCGCCAAGCCCGGGGGTCTCTTTTTTTCTCACGTTTGACTTTCGCATACATTTCTGACCTGCTGAAAAAAAGTCAAGGCTGACGCCCCCCCTGCCTCGGACGTGGTCGGTGAAGAAAACCCCGTCACAGCAAATAATTTTTCCTGAAGGTTTTTTCGCGGGCTCCCGCAGATCCCCCCAAAATTTTCCCACTGTTTTAAAACTTACTCCCGGAAAAAGATCTGGAGTGGGGGGAAGCCCCTTTTTCTGGGCCCCCCGGAGCCGGGAAATCCCATCTTTGATCTCACGCACTACTGGGGCCGACTCTGGCACAAGAAGTCAGGTCTTCACCCTCGCCTTGTCACTTTTGCTGGAACAAGGGCCCCCACGCCAAGGGGCCCCGCAGGTCTCTTGCATCCACGCCTGCCAGAAATCCCTTGGACGCACATACCATGGGTTTCATCACAGACCACCGTTTCCTCTGGGAATTCGGTCATCTGGGTGGTTACGGACCGGTTTTTTTAAGATTCCCACTTTTTTGCCCCTTCCCGGCCCCGTCTGCCCACAATTGGCTAGTCATTTCTTCCGGCATATTTTCCCGGGTCAGGGTTACCTCACACATTGTTCCGACCCGGTTTCAATTTGTTTTTCCCATTTTGGGGTCACTAGCGCCCGCTGCAAAATCAAGTTGGACTTTTTATCGGCCACACCCTCATCCAAGGGCAGGGGGAGAGGGTGAACCCGATTCTGGAGAATACCTCGCATTTTTTTATCCGGGGTCAGGACAAATGGGGGCCGCTGCTCCTTTGGGGCCCAATTTTCCTATAACCATCGGCTCAGATGCAGCCCCCCGGGGTCCCCCATCTTTTTATTAAAGGGACCACCCACACCCCCCCCTTCCCCTGCCCACTGATTTGGATGTGCCCTTGTCAATACCAATTCGGGATATCAAGGCCATCTGGCAAGAGACGCGATTTTCCCCACTTCGGGCCTCTGCCCCTTTTGAAACTTTTAGGGTGACAAAAGGGGAAAAACCTCCCCGACTCCCCAGGGGACAAAAATTTGGCTCTCCATCTTTAAATTGGGCCCCGCTTCCCGGACCCTTCAAAGGGTTTTTGTCAGTTGAACCCGTACGTAAAAGCTCTGTTGCCCCCATCTCTCCGGATCCAAAAATCATTCCTGTCCCCCCTCCTTTAACCCTGGGGGCCGAACCGGTTCCTCAGAGAATATAACGCCTTTCCCCGTAGCCAAATCTGGCATCTTCGAAGAAAGGACTCTTGGCTATGAAGACGGCAGGCAAGCGTTTCTTCCTCATGGATTGGGAAAGGGGTTCGGGCCCGAGGAGGATCCGGTAGCCAGAATCTAATATCCTGAATCGTGATCTCTCCTCAATTTTTTGCACTAAAAAGGAGGGGAAAGGGCTAAGAGGGGGGGTATGGAACGGTCGCGCCGCGATCCAGCCCACGGACCGCGGGCGTCCCTGTCCCTCATGGCGGGGCCCCGGCGAGGGCGGTGGCGCCGCAACCCGCTGCTGGCCGGGTCGCATCCATCCCATCCACTCACCTAACCCGCTCCTGTCCCCCGGGAAACCTGGGCCCCCCCCGGGGCCGAGGTTTTAAAAAATTGGGGTTAATTTTTTTCCGGGGGCTGTCTCTATATGTTTTTTGGGGTCCCAAACACTTCCCTCTGATCTTTGTTGCCTCCCCTGCCCTAGAGAAATGTTCCTGTGCATCTACGTTTTATCAGTATTCTGACCTCTGCCTACGTTTATCGACTCGAAACCCTTTTCCACATGCCCCGACCTTGCCCGCCTGTCCCACTTCGCCTAGCCAGATTCTGTACCACCTCACCCTTGCCGCCATCGCAACAAGTCACGTTTAGGGTAGCGATCTGGGACCCCGTCGCAGCAAGTCCCTCCCCCCTTTTCGCGGGCCTTGGGGAAAACCGGACCTACTTAATTCCCTCCCTGGCGTGGCTTACACCATTGCTTGTGGTGGTCCAGCGGATCCACTACCAAGTCTGTTACAATAATAAGCCAAAAGAAGCTTCATAAGGTCTTCCATGGCCTTGTATCTGCAGACAACATAATTTTTAACATCCTTTCAACATAGTTTTCTTGAAATCACAAAATAATACAGAGATTCCAGTACACTGTGGTTATAAAACAGGACAAAGATTACATTAATAATCCACTTACATAAGAATATGACATAGACGTAAAAACACGAGAATTAAAAAAAAAATGTAATGATAGGATAAAACCAACGTATAAAACCATAACATTTGACAGTACCAACGTACTGATGTCACGAGCGACGCCGCAGCCCGAGGTCCGGGCTGCAGGCGCACTCGTGTCGGTCCTGTCCCTGTTGCGCCCGGAGTGCGTGGCGCCGCGGACTCCGGGCGCACTCGCTCCCACGGGCACACTGGCTTACCTGACCACGCTCCTTCTGCTTCTCCGCTGACTGCCGGCCAGTGCGCCCGTCCCCGCTCCCTAGGGCTGGCTCTGTCAGATTTAAAGTGCCAGTGCGCCAGTAATTGGATTTGCCGGCTGCTGACCCTATATAATGGTTCCACCTCTTCCTTTACTCCACCGATTCCATAGTGTCTTACCCAATGCGAGGAAGCCTTCTTTACGTTCTGGTTGCCCATTCCGTGTACCAGTCCCTCCGGCTTACGTTTCTCAACCACGAACCTTCGCTGCCTGCCCTGACCTTTTGGCCTGTCCCCGACTTCGAGTTTGCCTGTCGATTTGGTATTGCGTTGCACCTCGGCTACCACCGCAAGCAAGTCGTATCAGGGCTAGAAACCTGGTGGAATCCCGCCGCGGAAAGTCCAACCCGCCTTGCGGCGGGCTCTGGTGAAAACCGGGACCCACTTAGACTCCGCTCCCTGGTACGGCTATTACCAGCGCTTGCGGAGGCCCAGCGGATCCACTACCTTGTTCCGTTACAACTACATGGATATCACCTCTTTTGTCTCTAGATATTTTTTATCCCATAAAAGGTAAATATACATACAACTTAGAGTTCAATCATTTGTGCTGATAAAATCATGCTTAAAAAGTAGAATGTCCCTCACCTTACAGATAGCATTTTTAAAACAATTTATAATAATCCAATATTACCTGTTGTAAGACTCACACTCATTTTGGACCATCATGGGGGTCACGATCAGCTCTTGGGATTGCCGTCCTTGGTAAAACAGTTGACACACCAACATAAGGCACTCCGACACCAGGCTTCTGTTTAACACTGGCCTCAACCAACTTTATTCCAGCACAGATTTACTCAAAACATAAACAAAATCCTCAGCGATCTAGCCACTCACTACATATAAGTAGAGACCCTCTCTACCAGTGCCCATAGCCTATTACCGAGCACTACAAAAACCTTACACTGCACAGGCTTCCCTCAAGCCTTTGAGGGGCTAAAGCTTTCTCCTCAGCACTTTTGCTCCAACACTACAGGCAGCTGACCATGCCACCCAATCACCTTCAGTGCCAGGATTTTTATAGGCCTTCAGGGATCTGCCAAAATAAAAGCCTGTCCTAGAACACGGGAAGTAGACACTCACACAACAATTTGCCTACTCCCAATAAGAGCCATCCCAGAGTTATTGGAACAGCCATATTAACTATGAACGGTTGCCAACTGCTTACAGTGGCTGACAACATACTTGAATGGCTCCTACCCCTCTAAGGCCAGGTAAACTTGGTGACATGTAGCTTGCAGGTATCCTGCTTTTCTCCACCTAGTAACAGAAACATGTGGCCACCTGAGGTCACTCTGCCACACTGTTCATCTGTTTTTTAAAAGTTGGGCACTTAAAAAAACATAAGATACTCTTTAAGACCACACAGCCACTTCAACAGAGGAACTACCTTCCTCCAAATCTCTTGTGAGTAATGAAAGTTCCAGAGCAGGTACATTACTTCTTGTCATCTCTGCAACTGTTCCTTGATCTTATGGCTCTCAATACAAATTCCTGTTTATGCTGGAAGTCTCTGATAGGAAGGAATTGGACAATTGTGTAGGCAAGGTTACAGTACTGTCTCAGAAAGGTTATAATGTTGTCCCCGCCCACAAATAGGCTGAGCACCAGTGGGATTTCATCTTCCCCCGAAAAAAGAGGAAAGAGAAATTGAGGCCATCCAATCACTCGTCATTCTCGTCAGCACCACTCAAAATTAGATGGGATGTACCACACATGCCGTCAGTTAGAGATGGGCGAATCGATTCTAACGAAGTGGAATTCGTTTAGAATTTCAGGAAAACTTCGGTTCTGAATGAAGTAGAAGTTTGGGGTACTTCGGGTGAACGAAGTGTGCTTTTGATTGATAAAATGGCTGCGACACATGGCGTTACATGGGCAAAGCACTCTGGGAGGAAGAAGGGCATAGCCTGCATGACAGTGCAGAGATGAAGCCAATCAGAGACCGGGGGGATTCTGTGACACACCGCACTAT
>JAODAL010053841.1:0-25012 GCA_025379985.1 Phyllomedusa bahiana
ATTATTACATCTAGAAATGTTTCCGACCCTTTTTCCGAATCCCGGTACTATAACTTAAAAATTTTTTATTATTACATCTAAAAAATGTTTCCCGGGCCCCTTTGAATCCGGGGCACTATAAATTGTTCTATTATTACATTTAAAAAAATGTAAACCCGACCCTTTCCAAAAAATGGTTTATGGGAACCCGTTATTACTTAGAAATGTTTTCCAAGGCCCCTTTTCCCGAATCCCGGGGCACTATAACCCCTTTTTTTTTTTATACATTAGAATTTTAACCCGGGCCTTTCCGAATCCCGGGTCATAAAATTGTTTTTTATTAATCTAGAAAAAGGTTTCCAAAACCCCTTTTCCAGAATTCCCCCCATATAAAATTTTTTATTTTACATTAGAAATGTATCCCGACCTTCTCCAGAATCCCGGGGCACTATAATTTTTTCTATTATTAAATTAGGGGAAAAATATCCAAAACCCCTTTTCCAGAAAAACCCGGGGGCACTTTTAAACTTTTTCTTTTTTACACTAGAAATGTATCCCGACCCCTTTTCAGAAAACCGGGGGCACTATAAATTGTTCTTTTATAACATTAGAAATGTATAAACCCTCTTTTCCCCCCGTCAGTGCCGTTTTTTGCGATGTCTAACAACCCCCCTTCCCCGCAGGGGCGGTGGCCCCGGCCGGCCCGTCTGTTTGTGGGCCCCTCGCAGTCCCCGGGCCCCGGCCGCCTTTGTAGCTGCGCGCCCGGGCCCTCGTCCCCCCCCCTTTGGCCCCGTAGCTAGGCTGGCTCGCGGGGGCACCTGGCATTGTGGAGGGCCCCCGGGGCGGTGGGGCACACGCCCGGGGGTTGCTGCGGGGCGTTGGGGTCTCCTTTTTGGCGATGTTTCCTTTGGGAAAAATTTTGGCAGGGATTTGTCACGGGTAGAGCTGGCCCCCTGGATCCCCCCCCCGGGCCCCGGGCTCTTGTTGTTGTGGTGGGGGCCCCCTGGAGTGTAGGCCCCGGGGGCAAAGACTTCAGCCCCCGGGTTAAAAGGTGGGTTCCCCCCTGTGGGTTTTGCTTTCACCCGACCCCGGTCATCCCGGAGGTAAGAATGGAGTTTTGAGGGGGGTCGTGCGCTAGGAATTTTTGCAGCGATGTCCCCTTTTGTCGGAGCTTTTCCCCCCCTTTGCTTGGTTTATTGCTACGTTTGGGTGATCGCTTGAATTGGCCCGATTTAAGGGTCCCGTGACAGATGGATTTAATTTTGTACAAAGGGCTCCCTACCCCTTCCTTCGGCCCCCTTTAATTTAATCCCGGGTTTTTTTCGGAAGGGTTTTAAAAATTTCAATTTTCGCCGACTATTTTTTTAAGACCTTTTTTAAAATTTAGCAAACCTGTGTAAAAAATGTTGCAAAGTTTTAAAAAGCCCTTTACGCTTGATGTGTGTATATATAAAAATTTTTATATATATATATATATATTATATATTTTTAAAAATTTGTGATTGTTTTGCTTTAAGTAAAAAAAAATCGGGTCCCGCTGTACCCGGAAAAAATTCCCCCTGTGTTACAATGTTGCAGAGCTAATTTAAACCTTTTTCAGTTTTTATGGGGGTATGTATTTTTATCCCCAATATTTTATTTAATATATTTTTTATATTTAAATATAAATTAAAAATATTTATTTTATAATTTTTTGGTGTTTGTGATGTTAAGTTAAAGCTTGTCCGTGGGACCCCGAATATCTCTTGTGTTTTAAAAGTAGCAGAGCCCCCCTTAACCCCTTTTAGCTTTGGCTGTAAGGTATTTTATTATATATTATATTATATATTTTTTTTTATATTTTATTTGTGTGTGTATGGGTGATCGTGACATATTCCCTTTTTTACAATGTTTTCAGGGGTAACCTTTAAACCCATTGCATTAAAAGTGTTTGTGTTTGTATGTAATATTATATTAAAATTTTATTTATAATATATTAATATTTATTTATATTGGACCCTTTATGTGTAAGTAAACACCTTTCTCTGGGTACACCAGATTATTCCCGTGAAAGCTCTTGGATGCGCCCTGGCAGGTTGATAGAAAAAAGACAATAGGTAGGGCCATAGGAGGGGCCCCAAACCCTTCCCCCCTCTGCGGGAAGGGCTGTTTGTTTTTTCTTGGCATCACTTGGTGCCCCCTTTACCCCCATTGGTTTAATTTCACCAAAAGGGGGAAAGTTTTTGGGGGGGACATGTATTTATCCCGTTTAGGGCTTTAAAAAACTTTTTTTTGTAGGTTTTTATCTAAAAGGAAAATTTTTTGGGCCCGAAAAGTGGGTTTTAAACCAAAAAGTCTTATTTTTTTATGTGGCCCTTGGAGTTGGTTTATTTGTGCCTTTTTTGGGAGCTCTGGATTGGCTAAGGCTGAGAGAAGATGAGGGAGGAGGGGTGGTTTGTGTACGGAAAGGGTTTAAAAGATGCCCCACAGAACCTGGTAAAGGATTGGGTTTGGGAGGTAGGGTTTCCCCCTTAAAACCCCGCGCCCGATTCCCGCCCCCTGGTCCGGGTTTTTTGGTTGGGCCCTCCAAATTTTTTTGAATTTAAAAAACTCTTTCGGCAGAGAATTTTCATTAGTTTCATTTTTTTTGGTTGGATGAATGATTGCTTTTGGGGGGGAAAACAGTTAAATTTAATAAAATTTGGAGGGCCCCCACAAATTTCTGGGGTTCCTGCATTTTCTGTGTACTGCCTGTATGTGGAAGGAAAAAATCCCCTGAGGGTATGTTTGGGGGGAGGCAGGTGGGGTTTTCCCCCCAATGTGTCCTAGGGGGGGGTGTCAGAAACCCGGTATTCTAATGTGTCCTTGGGGGATGTTTAGACCCGGGCTTTACCCAAAAAAAGTGTCTAAACCCATGGGGATGTCAGGGATGGCTAACCCCCCCACTTGGGGTTCCCCAAGGGGGATGTTAAGACCCCGGGCTTACCCCCTAATGTGTCTTAGCCCCCCCGGGGGGATTGTCAGTCCTGGAAACCCCCCATGTGTTCGCCCCTGGGGGTTTTCAGACCCGGTATCCCTATGTGTCCCCAAATAGAGGATGTCAGACCTGGCTATACCCAAATATGTGTCCTCAGCCCATGGAGGATGTCAGACCTGGCTATCCCCCCCACATTTTTTCTAGCCATGGAGGATGTCAGACCCCCGGTTATTCCCCAAAAAAGTGTCCCCAGCCCCTGGAGGATGTCAAGGAACCCGGCTATCCCCTAATGTGTCCTAAACCCGGGGGGTTTTCCCGGGCCTGGTATACACCCCAAAAAATGTGTCCCCCCCCCAGGGGGATGTCAGGGTGGTATACCCCAAAATTTTTTCTTTTTGCCCCTGGGGGGGTTGGCAGGGCCTGGCTTTTGTTCCGCCTTTGGGGGAGTCAGGGCTGGCTATACCCCAAAATGTGCTCAGCCCCTGGAGGATGGGGGACCTGCTATAAACCCAAATATGTGTCCTCAGCCCATGGAGGATGTCAGTCCCCCGGTTTTTCCCCCTACTTTTGTCCTAGCCCCTGGAGGGGTGTCCCGCCCGGCAACCCCCAAAAATGTGTTTCCCCAAGCCCACGGGGGAAGTCAGACCTGGCTATACCCAAATATGTGTCCCAACCCCTTTGGGGATGTCAGACTGGGGTATACCCAAATTTTGTGTCCCCAGCCCCAATGGAGGATTTTCAGACCCGCTATCCCCCCCAAAGTGTCCTCAGGCCTGGAGGATGTCAAAACCTGGCTTTACCCAAATATGTTTTTAGCCCCCGGGGTGTCAGGGGTGGGTATACCCCAAAATTTTGTCCCCAGGGCCCTGGGGGATTTAGATGGCTATTTCCAAAAATTTTTGTTGCCCCCGGGGGATGTCCCGTGGTTTTTACCCATTGTGCCTCAGCCCCTGGAGGGTGAGACCTGGTATCCCCCCCATATGTGTTAGCCCCTGGGGGTTTTTCAGACCCGGTATAAACCCCAAATTGGTCCTCGCACCCCGGGGGGTCTCCGAGGGCCTTTGGATATACCCAAAAGTGTTTCCTAAGGCCCCTGGGGGAGAAAAACCCGGCTATTTTCAAAATATGTGTTTCCCCATGGGGGAATTTTCAGGGGCCGGTATACCCAAAAATGTGTCCTTTGCCCCCGGGGGTTTTCAGACCCCGGTATAACCCAAATTTTTTGGGCCCCAGCCCCGGGAGGGATGTCGAAATGGCTTATAACCCAAATAAAGTGTCCCATGGGGGATGTCCCGATGGCTTACCCAAAAAATGTGTCTAGCCCCTGGAGGATGTAGACCCCGGGATCCCCCCCATATGGCCTCTTTGGGGGGTGGGCAGTGGTTTTACCCAAAAATGTTTTCCCCAAACCATGGGGGGGGCAGGGTGGGGTATTCCCAAAAAAGTGTCCTGGGCCCTGGGGGATGTCGAAATGGTTTTACCCCAAAAATGTGTTCCCCCCAGCCCCCTGGCGGATGTAAAAATGGCTTTCCCCTATATGTGTCCTTTAGCCCCCTGGGGGGGGTCAGAGGTATTTCCCAAAAATTTTTGTCCCCAGCCCATGGGGGAAGTCAGGCTGGCTTTACCCCAAAAAATGTGTCTTCAGCCATGGGGGATGTAGATGGGCTATACCCCCAAAATGTTTTCCTTTATGGGGGGTGTTGACCGGTTTTCCCCATTGTTGTGGCCCTCAGCCCATGGGGGATGTCAGACCTGGCTATACCCAAATATGTGTCCTCAGCCCCGGAGGGTTTTCAGACCTGGTATCCCCCCATATGGGTCCTTTGGGGGGTGTCGGGCTGGGTATTCCCCCCCTTTTTGTGTCCCCACCATGGGGGATGTCAGACCTGGCTATCCCCCAAAAATTTTTGTATTGCCCTGGAAAGGGTGTAGAATGGGTATCCCCCATATGTGTTCCTCAGACATGGTTGTCAACCTGGTGTCCCCCTACTTTGTCTCAGCCCCTAGGGATTCGGGACCGGGACTATCCTCTTACAGTGTCGGACTGGGCACCTGACCCAAGGTGGGGGGTTGGTTTTAGGGGCCCACCAGTTGAGCTGTTTCTGGGCCCACCATTGGAATTATTTTAGGGGCCCACTCTACAGCTACTGTAAATGACTGCACATGCCTCCTATACTCTGCTATTGCTTTTTGCCTCTTCTGAGAATGTATATGCAGTTTAAAAACAACTCCAGTTCCACATCCCTCAGTGGCCACCGGGGGTTTCCCTATTCACCTGTGGGCCAGTCCAAGCCTCCTCCTGTATATGTCCTAACCTCACCTGGGTTATCAGGCCTGGTTATCCCCCCCACATATGTTCTCAACCCATGGGGGATTGTCCTGACATAGCTACATTGTACATCTTCCAAGTCCCTTATTCACAGAGACAGTCCTGACTTTTGTCCTTCATATTTGCTCTCATTTCATGTATTGCCCCAGAAAGTATCTGCCCACTTTGTAATTATATCCTGGACTCACAGCTACTTTTCCTATGAGGATTTCATCCATTTGTGTCTTCAAATTTCTATATTTAAATAATTTTTTGTTGCATTGCATGTATAAAAAATGGCAAAATGTGTAAAAGAAAATAGAAAAATGTATAAAAAAATAGAAAAATGTGTAAAAAAAATAGAAAAATCTATAAAAAAAATAGAAAATATGTAAAAGAAAAATAGAAAAATGTATAAAAATGATTGTGAAAAAAATGCAACTTTTAAACTGGAAATCACAACCATCAAAAAGTTGGAAGTTTTGTGCATGAGGCTTGGATACTGGAGTTGCTTGTGCTGAGCTTGTACTGCTGTCTATCCCTGCAGAGTCAGTGTGATGACCACTTGATTTCATGTGCGCAGATGTAGCAGAGCTGTCTCTGTCAGTAACTCGTTAGGGCCGTCTGGTTTTGTGCATTGTGTTGCTGCTTTAGATAAGTCACTAGAGTAACCCAGATGTGCAAGGATTTACAGTGTGAACAGCAACTCCAAGCAACCGTATAGTAAGACAACAACAATATTTACAGTGTGAACAGTGTCGGCTCTGCTACACCAAGCAGCTGTATACAAACATAGACACATGGAGCTACATTGTACTAGTTTCCTCTGTTCTGCAGACAATGGTGACTTATTCCAGCCATTGTTTTTAAATCTCCACCTATAAAGCTGTTATTGTTTGCGGCGCTAGGACTTTTTTTGTGTTGTAGGATTTATTTTTTACCAAAACCTAAGGAGCGGCATAGGAGGAATTTGGAAATCTTGCAATAACCTCTGTGATACTGAGGGTAAAGACAGTGGCTCTGTACCCCTGTAGGGTGTGGAGGGTAAAGCTCTGTACCCCTGTAGGGTGTGGAGGGTAAAGCTCTGTACCCCTGTAGGGTGTGGGGGGTTTTAAAGCTCTGTACCCCTGTGGGGTGTGGAAGGTAAAGCTCTGTACCCCTGTAGGGTGGTGGAGGGGTAAAGCTCTGTACCCCTGTTGGGTGTGGGGGGGTAAAGCTCTGTACCCCTGTAGGGTGGGGAGGGTAAACCTTGTACCCCTGTAGGGGGGGGGGGGGTGTGGAGGGTAAAGCTCTGTACCCCTGTAGGGTGTGGAGGGTAAAGCTCTGTACCCCTGTAGGGTGTGGAGGGTAAAGCTCTGTACCCCTGTAGGGTGTGGAGGGTAAAGCTCTGTACCCCTGTAGGGTGTGGAGGGTAAAGCTCTGTACCCCTGTAGGGTGTGGAGGGTAAAGCTCTGTACCCCTGTAGGGTGTGGAGGGTAAAGCTCTGTACCCCTGTAGGGTGTGGAGGGTGAGAACACTATTAGCCTCTGTCTTTTGCTGCCAATGCACTTGAAGCCCAGTTTATACAGCAAAATTTTTAGAACATGAGAAACAAAATGCATCAACAATAAATCCAAAGAGCTGGGAGTTCTGAACATGAGGTCCTAGAACTACTAGCTCTTCTGCCAAGTTTTACTGTCAATGCAAAGAGTCAACCAATTTATATAGTGTGGACAGATGTAGCAGAGCTGAAGCCGGACATTGCGGTGACACTTTACATAATGCAATAGGTTTACCTAAATGTATAAAGTATTTACAGCGTGAACAACTCCAGCTCTGCTACACCAAACTATATAGTAATTATACATATGGACAGTGTGAACAGCTCCAGCCCTGCTATACCGAACCACTATTTAGTGCTATTACATACTAACAGTGTGAACAGCTCCAGCTCTGCTATACTCATCAACAAGGTAGAAGTATAACATTTATGTGAACATCTCAAGCTCTGCTGTTTCAAACAACTACATAGAAATATAGCATATTCCCAGTGTGAGCAGTTCCAACTCTGCTTTACCAAACCACTATTTAGTAATATTACATACTGATAGTGTAAATGGCTCTAGATCTCCTACACCAAACAACTAGATATAAATATAATACACTAAGAGTGTGAACAATTTCAGCTCTGCTATACCGCACAAATAGGTAGGAATCTTGGCAGAAGGAACAGCTCCAGCTCTGCTACACCAAACAACTATCTAGTAATATTTCATATTTACAGTGTGAACAGCTCCAGCTCTGCTATACTCATCAACAAGGTAGAAGTATAACATTTATGTGAACAGCTCTAGCTCTGCTACAGCAAATAACTATCTGGTAATATTAACAGTGTGAATAAATCTAAGCCCTGCTACACCAAACTATCGAGTAATATTACATATTTACAGTGTGATAAGCTCTAGCTCTGCTATACCAAACAACTATATAGTAATATTACATATTGAAAAGTGTGAAAAGTTTTCCCGCTCTGCTATACCAACAGCTATATAGTAATATACTATTGACAGTGTCAACAGATCCAGCTCTGCTAACCAAACAACTTTTATAGTAATAATTTCATATTGACAGTGTGAACAATCTAAGCTCTTGTATACCAAAAAACTATATAGTAATAATACATATTACAGTGTGCAAAAGTTCCAGCTCTGCTATACCAAACAGCTATAAAGTAATAATACATATTGCAGTGTAACAATCAAGCTCTGCTATACCAAACAAACTAATAGTAATAATACATTTTGACAGTGTGAACATCTAAGCTCTGCTATACCAAACAGCTAAATAGTAATAATAATTTGACCATGTGAACCAATTCTAAGCCTCTGCTTACAAACCAGCTTATATAGTAATAATACATATTGACAGTGTGAACAATCTAAGCTCTGCTATACCAAACAGCTATATAGTAATAATACATATTGACAGTGTGAACAATCTAAGCTCTGCTATACCAAACAACTATATAGTAATAATACATATTGACAGTGTGCACAGTTCCAGCTCTGCTATACCAAACAGCTATATAGTAATAATACATATTGACAGTGTGCACAGATCCAGCTCTGCTATACCAAACAACTATATAGTAATAAGACATATTGACAGTGTGCACAGATCCAGCTCTGCTATACCAAACAGCTATATAGTAATATTACATATTGACAGTGTGCACAGTTCCAGCTCTGCTCTATCAAACCAGATAGAAATACATTTGGCTTCATTGCATTAGTTCCTTAGTTCTGATGACCGATACAAAGTTGACTTTTTGCAGCATTTTTTCTACATCTCCTCCTATAGAATATTGTCGTTTGCAGCACCAGGACTCCCTAACCAAACCTTCGGAGCGGTATAAGAGCAGGTTTAGGGCCGGAGTTTGGGAACTGCCATTATCTCTATGATATTGGGACATAATGAACTTGGAGCCGGGGGCTCTCAGCATCATGCCCCCTGCAGGGCAGAGGGGTTGAGCGCATCATTTGCCTCTGTCTTTTGCATGCCAATGTACTTGAAGCCCAGTTTATACAATCTCTGCTGCTGGAAAAAAAAATAGAACAAAGCCGACTTTGTGCATGCAAAATTAGCTGTTTGCATAAAATGCAAATCATTCAGGGTCGCACATGAAGTTATTGTATGCATACAGTTACTGCGGCCGCCCCGGTAATCCTGCAGCATTTTCATAAGCGGATGGAAACGTCTGCAAGTTCCAACAATGCAAATCTCTGAAAAGACTCAAACCTACTCACTTAGAAGTTTTATGGCCGTCTGGGGAGCTCTGGCCCTGGCTCCCTCCATAATAAGAGATAATGGCTCCAAGTACTAAGTGCTTCTAGCTTGTTTTCTTACTTTGCCCTTTCAAGAGCAAAATGGTGTCAAGATTCCTGATACAAAACTTGTACTTTAGAGGGTTTCATGGTAAAGAATAGTGTATAGGTCATGTAGTATTGCCTTCAGTTATAGGACCAGGCATGCAGGGCAGGGACATAGGCAAGTGACCACGTAAACTGCCGTCTCATCCCTGTCAGGAAGGGGGTACAAAGGTGTATGGAGCGGGCTGACTCGTGTACCATTTACCACAATGCCGTTGTCGCGTGCCCTGCTCTTACTGGCTTTAAAATTTCCAGCCAGGGGGGGGGCAATGGGGCATGGGTTGGCACTCCCAATTATAATATGGTAAAGACTTTTAAAAGCGGACTCCCGCATCCCCTTGTCCTATTTGCCTAGGGTGCCACAATGCGTGTCCTGCCCTGTTTGTTTTGGGGTTCTGTCACTATCGAGCTCGGGAGCCTGGGCCACCCGTAGGGTTTATATTTGGGCCCACCAGTGGATTTTTTAAAGGGGGGCTGCCAGTGGGGGTTTTCTGGGCCTCGGGTGGATTGCGTCTTAAGGCTCCACCTGTGGACTTGCGTCTTGGGGTTTCACCCGTGGACTTCTGTCTTGGGGCTCCACCCGTGGAATTGTGTCTTGGGGTTCCACCCGTGGAGTTGCATCTTGGGGCTCCGCCCGTGGAGTTGCGTCTTGGAGCTCCACTTGTCTGACTTGTTGTTTTGGGCTCGCCATGAGTTGCGACTCTGGGGCTCCACCGTGAGTTGCGTCTTGGAGCTCCACCAGTGGAGTTGTTTCTTGGGGCTTCACCCGTGGAATTGTTTCTTGGGCCTCCGCCAGTGGAGTTGCGTCTTGAGGCTCCACCCGTGGACTTGTGTCTTGGGGCTCCACTCGTGGAATTGTTTCTTGGGCCTCCGCCAGTGGAGTTGCGTCTTGGGGCTTCGCCCGTGGACTTGTGTCTTGGGGCTCCACCCGTGGACTTGTGTCTTGGGGCTCTACCCATGGAATTGCGTCTTGGGGCTCAGCCAGTGGACTTGCGTCTTGGGGCTCCGCCAGTGAAGTTGCGTCTTGGTGCTCCGCCAGGTGTGTTGCGTCTTGGGGCTCCGCCAGTGGGGTTGCGTCTTGGGGCTCCGCCAGGGGAGTTGCGTCTTGGGGCTCCGCCAGTGGACTTGCGTCTTGGGGCTCCGCCAGTGGACTTGCGTCTTGGGGCTCCGCCAGTGGGTTGCGTCTTGGGGCTCCGCCAGTGCAGTTGCGTCTTGGGGCTCCGCCAGTGGTGTTGCGTCTTGGGGCTCCGCCAGTGGTGTTGCGTCTTGGGGCTCCGCCAGTGGTGTTGCGTCTTGGGGCTCCGCCAGTGGAGTTGCGTCTTGGGGCTCCGCCAGTGGAGTTGCGTCTTGGGGCTCCGCCAGTGGAGTTGCGTCTTGGGGCTCCGCCAGTGGACTTGCGTCTTGGGGCTCCGCCCGTGGAGTTGCGTCTTGGGGCTCCGCCAGTGGAGTTGCGTCTTGGGGCTCCGCCCGTGGAATTGCGTCTTGGGGCTCCACCAGTGGACTTGCGTGTTGGGGCTCCACCCATGGAGTTGCGTGTTGGGGCTCCACCCATGGAGTTGCTTGTTGGGGCTCCACCCATGGAGTTGCTTGTTGGGGCCCCACCAGTGGAGTTGCGTCTTGGGGCTCCACCCGTGGACTTGTGTCTTGGGGCTCCACCAGTGGACTTGTGTCTTGGGGCTCCACCAGTGGACTTGTGTCTTGGGGCTCCACCAGTGGAGTTGACTTGCAGTCTACTGTTCTTCCTGAAAATCAACCCCTAGCCTTGCTATAACCAGGGGCACAAAATGCCCAGAGGCCCACTGTGGGTTTCCTCTGCTCCCCTTTGGGTCAGTGTGAGTTTGGCTCCTCACATCTGTAGCTGTTGTTCCTCGTCAGTTTATTTGCTGCTGTTGTTTTATTGTTTTACTAGGTTACAGCTTTTAGGAGGCTGCTCAATACTTTGCTTTCTGCACGCCTCTCACTGAACAGCAAATTGTGCCATATGTAATTCCATGTTTGCTGCTCTTGTGACCGGATGGGAAAGCTGGATTTATTACCAGCAGAGGCCTGACCCTTCTATAGCCGCTTCACCCTAGGGTGCACAATACAGTGTCCAGATAACACTGCTCCATCCATACGAAGGGGAGTAATGCTGCATCTCGTGTACCTAAAACACATTTTATTGCTGCTATTCTTAAAGGGGTTGTCTCACTATGTTGATTCATCTCACCTCAGTCCTGTTTTCTGTTTCACTTTGAACTCAGGAGCGTGTTTACTGGCTTCCACTAGGCTGCAGTAGAAGCCAGGTCTGTAGCTATAGCAACCAGACTGGCAGCCTATCAGGAGAGATGAACAGGGCCCGTAGCTATGCAACCAGTGCTGGCAGCCTATCAGTAGAGATTGAACAGGGCTGTAGCATAGTGACCAGTGCTGGCAGCCTATCAGGAGAGATTGAACAAGGTCTGTAGCTATAGCAACCTAGCCTGGGAGCCTTCAGGAGAGATGGAACAGGTCTAGCTATAGCAACCGTGCTGCAGCCCAATCAGTAGAGATTTAAAAAGTATGTAGCTATAGTGACCATGCTGGCAGCCTATCAGAGAGATTGAACAGGTCTGTAGCTATAGCAACCAGCCGGCAAACCTATCAGAGAGATTGAACAGGTCTGTAGCTATAGCAACCAGTGCTGGCAGCCTATCAGGAAGATGAACAGGTCTGTAACTATAGCAACCAGTGCTGCAGCCTATCAGAGAGATTGAACAGGTCTGTAGCTATAGCGACCAGTGCGCACCTATCAGGAGAGATTGAACAGGTCCCGTGCTATAGCAACCACACTGGCAGCCTATCAGGAGAGATTGAAACAGGTCTGTAGCTATACAACCATGCTGGCAAACCTATTTAGAGAGATCAAACAGGTCTGTAGCAATAGCAACCAGTGCTGGCAGCCTATCAGATAGATCAAACAGGTTTTGTAGCTATAGCACCCAAAGCTGGCAGCCTATCAGGAGAGATCAAACAGGTCTGTAACTATGGCAATCACTGCTGCAGCCTATCAGGAAGATTGAAAAGGTCTGTAGCTATAGCAACCATGCTGGCAGCCCATCAGAGAGATTGAAAGTCTGTACATAGCAACCAGTGCTGGCAGCCCATCAGGAGAGATAACCAGGTCTTTTAGCTATAGCGACCAGTGCTGGCAGCCTATCAGGAGAGATGGAACAGGTCTGTAACTATAGCAACCATTGCTGGCAGCCTATCAGGAGAGATGGAACAGGTCTGTAACTGTAGTGACCTGAGGAGCTGATGCAGCCCATACAAGAGGGGATATCTAGGAATAGGTAGGACACTGTTAATGGACACATATTGCAAAGTGACTTGTTGCTGCAAGATCTTTAACATAAAACGCAGCAATCCTTGTAGCGAGACAACCCCTTTAACATAATTATGGGCCCCCGGGCATAGCACTGCAGTGGGCCCTGCCCAAATACATGGCATAACACTTGGCCATGCCTCAAGCCCTCCCCCAAAGCGCACCCATATTATCACACCACTTATGTCTGGACACCGGCAGCCTGCAGCCTACAAGACTATTTGGCAGGCAGGAAGCCTTTGGCTCCCTTCTCCACCATGGTTTTTAACTGTTTGCACGTCCTAAAAAATACACAAACAGTTAAATAAGCGAAGCCAACCAAGGGATCCAGGGTGTTTCTTGTATTCTTGGAACATACATAGACTTCCTGGGTACCTATACTTATGAGGCCCCCGGGCAACTGCCTAGTGTGCCCAATGGAAAAGATGGCCCTGCCACATCCAGTCTAAAGGGGTATTCCCATCTCTGGCTTGGAGCTAGGCTGCAGTACCAGTCATGCCCCATGGACAGAGGTGGCGCACTTCTTGGAGTGGCAGCCATGTTTTTCTAATCACTGGGCACTAAGCCTCTCAGTCCCTGCTTGCTTCCTCGTAGATACAGGGCAGATTGTTCCAATTTTACTCCCTAAATCAGTTTTATTAATGAGAAAAAAGTCGATTTTGACTATTTTGTCATTTTTAGGGGCCAATTTTGCTTCCACCGTCTCATTATCCTTCCCGTTCAGTGACTGCCCTATATCAGCCCGGCGACGTCTTCAGTGACCCCCAGCTGCTCCTCCTCCTCTTCTCCTTCTGAGGAGAGCAGACAAGCGCCGTCCTCTGCGAGCGAGCGCCTAAATCTCCCTGATGTGGCTGCCCCCCTGCGAGACGCTGGTTCTATAACATTCAAATCAATGAATGTGAGAAATGGCTGCAAGAGCTTTGGATTACTCTATGCATCAAACAAAGCTCATTATGGAAAATAAGAGTTGCGAGCCAATGAAAAAGTATACAGACGGGCGCTGCGGGGGGGCTGCAGGGGGGGGCGCCGAGAGGCGGTGCAGGGGGGGGGGCGCCCGTGGCGTGCGGGGGGTGCGGAGGGGGGTGGAGGCGTTGCGGAGAGGGAGGGAAGGAGAGTTGGGAGGGGGGGGGGCGCCGTGGACGGTGGAGGGGGGGGGCCCGTGAGGGTGCGAGGGGGGCGGGCGGGGGGGCCGTGGAGGCGGTGCAGGGGGGGGGGCGGCCCGTGAGGTGCAGGGGGGGGCGGCCCGTGGAGCGGTGCGGGGGGGGGGGGCGGGCGGAGGGGGGCCGTGGAGGCGGTGCGGAGAGGCGTGAGGAAGGGGTGGTGGGGGGGGGGGGGGGCGGCCCGTGGAGGCGGTGCAGGGGGGCGGTGCGATGGGGGGGCCGTGGAGGCAGTGCGGAGAGGCGGGAGGGAAGGGGGGTGCGGGGGGGGTGCGGGGGGGCTCCCGCACTGCTGTTTTGCTTGGGGGAAGATTTCTTTTTAATCTCTTCCTTTCTGGGGCGCTTGACATTGTTTTCTTGGGTGAAGGTTTTGGACTCGGAGACCAAAGATGAACAATTTTCTCGGCTTTAGAGCGTTTTATAACATTGATCGTCCAGAATGAAGTTATCCCTAATGGCGCCCGTGCCCCTGTGCTTTGTGATATTAGGGCGGTTTGTTCCTGAAGGGTTTAGACGGTCTTTATTTATCGCTTACTACCTGTGCTAAAAAGTTTCTTGATGCCGAGTTATTGCTGAACCGTGTAGTTGTGTTTGACATCACTGATAGAATTTAATGGAAGGAAGTGTTGTCATAGGGGCATGAAGCCGTTAAATGGGTGTTGTCACCATGCTGTTTCACTTAACCATTTGTAGATTGTAAGCCTTCGCGTACAGGGTCCTCTCTCCCTTGTAACCTGCTGTTAGTGAGAGATTGTCACTATTGTAAATGTTTGACTTATGTTATGTATGTAACCCCCTCGAATGTACAGCGCCCTGGAATCAATGGCGCTCTAAAATAAATAATAATAATAACCACAGCCAGCTTCAGGATCCTACTTCACATTCAGGCTGTGGGTGATTCTACAGCTTCAGGATCCCTCTCCTTTTTCTGGCTGCGGACGGTTCTACAGCTTCAGGATCCCACAAGCTACTCAGGCCATGGGTGGTTCTACAGCTTCAGGCTCCCACTTCCTGTTTAAGCTGTGGGTGGTTCTTCAGCTTCAGGCTACTTACTTTCTATCTGGCCTTGGGTGGGTCTACACTTCAGGCTCCACTCCTGTTCAGGCTGCAGTGGTCTACGCTTCAGGCTCCACTTCCTATTCAGGCTGTGGGTGGTTCTAGCTTCAGGCTCCCACTTCTGTTAAGCTGTGGTTGTTCTTCAGCTCAACCCACTTCATGTTGTGGATGGGTCTAAAGCATCAGGCTCCCAATTCCTTGTCAGGCTGTGATTGACATCTTTCCCTGTATTAGTGTGTGTAGAGCAAAATATCAATAATTGTCTGCGAGTGGGGTACACAAGTGGGGTGCACAGGACTCTCACTGTCTCTTAAGGAGTCCTGTCAGGATTTACTTAACTCTTCACTGAGGACTCCTGTTATATATCCCAGAGCTCCGCTCCTCTCCCTCTGTCACATCCTGCTTTCGGATAGGGCAGCAGTGTCTGCAGCTGGTGACAGATAATGCTGGAGGACGTTGAGTCTTCTGTAGCCAGTGTCATCTCGGTTGGTTCCAGGCTGCTAGGATCGCTGGTGACGGCCTATGATGACAGAAGACGGGTCCCTGTAATGTAATAAGAGATTATGACACGGTATCAGTCAGCAGGGCCGGGGCTCAGCCTGCACCATTGCTGCCCCGGAGCTGCAGTAACCTAGGGAGGGGCACTATATCTCTGATTGAAGTGACCTGTTCGCCTCCAGAGCTGTCCATCCCATCCGGCCGGGGAGCGGGCAGGTGATGCCGCCAGATACACGCCGACGCCTCTACATATTGTCAGGGCGCCGAGTCCTTGGCTGCTAATGAAGCGCTAATGTCTGCACCTCCACCTCCCGACCACTCGGTGACATATTAAAGCGGATACAACCCAAGTGCAAAAAATAATTGTCCCCTCAGCTCCCCTGTAACTTCTAGCAGAAAGCAACGAGTCCTATCTCCCTCCCATATGGATAAGGTATGAGGGCGTATAGACCTGGTCACCGAGTGCGGCATCATCTCTTTAAGCATTTCTATTATAACTCTGGGTTGTGCTGTTCCTCTGTTATTCCTCCTGGAAATGCCTTACTTAATCTGTCAGATGGGTGTTACCAATTGGGGTGTGTCCCTGCACTGATTCTGTCAGATGGGTGTTACCAATTGGGGTGTGTCCCTGCACTGAATTTGTCAGATGGGGGTTACCAATTGGAGAGTGTCCCTGCACTGAATCTGTCAGATGGGGGTTACCAATTGGAGAGTGTCCCTGCACTGAATCTGTCAGATGGGGGTTACCAATTGGAGAGTGTTTCTCCTGAATTTGTCAGATGGGGGTTTAATGGGAATGTGTTCCTGCATTGAATCTGTCAGATGGGTGTTGCTATTCTAGCCTTGAAAGGGGCACTGAAATCTTCTTTAATATCTTTGTTTTGTGCTGTTCCTCTGATATTACTCCTGAAAATGTGTTACTGAATCTGTGAGATGGGGGTTACCAATTGGGCTGTGTCCCTGCATTGAATCTGTCAGATGGGTGTTACCAAGTGGGGGCGTGTCTTTGCACTGAATCTGTCATATGGGTGTGGCCATTCTAGCCTTGAAAGGGGCACTGCAATCTTCTCTAATAACGCTGTGCTGTTCCTCTGTTATTCCTCCTGGAAATATTTTAGTGAATGTGTCAGATAGGTGTTACTAAATTGGGTTGTATCCCTGCACTGAATCTATCCGATGGATGTTACCATTCTAGCCTTGGAAGGGGGACTGAAATAGTCTCTAATAACTCTGGGTTGTGCTGTTCCTCTTTTGTTCCTCCTGGAAATGTGTTATTGAATCTGTCAGGTGGGTGTTACCATTCCAGTTTTACATGGGTGTGTCCCCTTTGACAATTCCTGTCTGGTCTTGGAGCCCCCTTAGTTCCATGGCTTCAGGGTCAGAGCTTTCTGTGGGCATGCTCTCACCACTATGAGCATGCCCGCCCCTTCCAAAGTGCATGAAATGTCTATAGAGCCATGTACATCAGGAATAGCCTCTGACCTAAAAGCAAAGTGTGAACAGACCCATCGCTGGTCCGGTTAGTGGAGTAGCTACATTTCCAGCTGATACCCACATCCTCCCAGTTCATAAGAGAATCCAGCCGTCCCCGACCTATAACTTTCTAGTGATTTGCTTCATCTCTGATGCAAAGCGGATTATTTACAGCACACGACACAGGAGAGTAACGGCCGCGCGGCTCCGGAGCATCGGTCCCAGTTATATTTATGATCCAATAATGTTACATTAGGGAAAATGAATGCCGGGTTCTGCATCGCTCATCTCGTCGATGGGAAGCGGTGCCGGGGCGGCGCTCCTGCTTCCCAATGACTTCTGCGTAACCTGGGTGTGGGGCGTAAAGAGGACTCTGCCCTCATGATGGAGCCACAGAGTTTTGGTGCAGTGAAGAGGATTAAAGAAGACCTGTGGCCGCTCCCGATGTGTGTGAGTGCAAATTCTTATGATCCCTGCAAAATAACAATTCAGGAGCATCTTCTTGTATAACTCTGTGTTGTGCTGTTCCTCTGTTATTCCTCCTACTAATGTGTTACTGAATCTGTCAACTGGGTGTTACCAATTAGGGATGTCCTTGAACAGTCAGACATTGTCCAATCAGTGCTGACTGTTAATGTGTGCAGGGACACGCCCATCTGAAAAATGGAAATGTTAACACCCACCTGACAGATTCAGTAATACATTTCTAGGAGGAATAACAGAGGAGCAGCACAACACAGAGTTATAAGAGAAGATGCTACAGGATTGTTATTTCACAGAGAACACAAAGATTCAGTAAATTGTATAACCATTCTGGAGTATCTGCTCCTGTAACTCTGGTCTGCGCTGTTCCTCTGTTATTCCTCCTAGAAATGTATGACTGAATCTGTCAAATGGGTGTTACCATACCAGTCTTGAAAAGGCAATGTTGTTGCACACTGACTGTCAGCACTGATTGAACAGTTTTTAGACTGTGCAGGGACACACCCACCTGATTCAGGAACACATTTCCAGGGGGAATAAAAGGAACAGCACAACACAGTTATTAGAGAAGATTTCAGTGCCCCTTTCAAGACTAAAATGGTAACACCCATCTGACAAATTCACTGCAGGGACACGCCCCCATTTGGTAACACCCAGCTGACTGATTGAGCAATACATTTCCAGGAAGAACAACAGAGGAACAGCATAGAGTTATTATAAAAGATGCTTCAGTTAGTTGTAGTCCCCGGCGCCGCCGCTATCCGCCGCCGCCGCCGATCGTTGGGGTTCTAAGCCGCTACCAGTCGCTAAGCTATCGGCTTAGCGGCTTAGGACCTTGGCGACGGCAGCGGTGGCGGGTCCGCCGGACACACATACAGTTAGATGCTTCAGCGGAGCAGAGAGCTCCGCGGAGTAATCTGTGGCCGCAGTCAGGATGCGGCTCTGTGCGCCCCGGGGAGTGCCAACGGGCGGTGGTGCGCGTCATCACGCTGCCCGGCGCGCGGCCTGGTGATGTCACGATGCTGAAGAAAAGACCTGGAGCACAGACAGCGACAGCGGCGGGGAGCGAGGTCAGGGAAGTGCTGTCAGGGGATTACGTTTAATTAGCGCGATTCATGCTGGGGGCTCTTATCTATTGCAATATGTGCAGGGAGGGGGGCTATTATCTATTGTTTATGTGCAGGGAGGGGGCTATTATCTATTGTTATATGTGCAGGGAGGGGCTATTATCTATTGTTATATGTGCAGGGAGGGGGGCTATTTTTCTATTGTTATTGTGCAGGGAGGGGGCTATTATCTATTGTTATATGTGCAGGGAGGGGGGCTATTATCTATTGTTATATGTGCAGGGGGGGGGCTATTATCTATTGTTATATGTGCAGGGAGGGGGCTATTATCTAATGTAATATGTGCAGGGAGGGGGGCTATAAACTACTGTTATATGTGCAGGGAGGGGGGCTATTATCTATTGTAATATGTTAAGGGAGGGGGGCTATTATCTATTGTTATATGTGCAGGGAGGGCATTATCTAATTGTTATATGTGCAGGGAGGGGGGCTATTATCTACTGTTATATGTGCAGGGAGGGGGGCTATTATCTATTGTTATATGTGAAGGGAGGGGGGGCTATTATCTATTGTTATATGTGCAGGGAGGGGGGCTATTATCTACTGTTATATGTGCAGGGAGGGGGGCTATTATATACTGTTATATGTGCAGGGAGGGGGGCTATTATCTACTATTATATGTGCAGGGAGGGGTGCTATTATCTACTGTTATATGTGCAGGGGGGGGGGCTATTATCTACTGTTATATGTGCAGGGAGGGGGGCTATTATCTAATGTTATATGTGCAGGGAGGGGCTATTATCTACTGTTATATGTGCAGGGAGGGGGGCTATTATCTACTGTTATATGTGCAGGGAGGGGGCTATTATCTACTGTTATATGTGCAGGGAGGGGGGCTATTATCTACATTATATGTGCAGGGCGGCGTGCTATTATCTACTGTTACATGTGCAGGGAGGGGCTATTATCTATTGTTATATGTGCAGGGAGGGGGGCTATTATCTACTATTATATGTGCAGGGAGGGGGGCTATTAAACTATTGTTATATGTTTCAGGGAGGGGGCTATTATCTACTGTCATATGTGCAGGGAGTGGGCTATTATCTACTGTTTTTGTGCAGGGAGGGATGCTATTATCTACTGTTATATGTGCCGGGAGGGGGGGGCTATTATCTACTGTCATATGTGCAGGGAGGGGGGCTATTTACTGTTAGATGTGCAGGGAGGGGGGGCTTTTATCTATTGTTAGATGTGCAGGGAGGGGGCTATTATCTATTGTTATATGTGCAGGGAGGGGGGCTATTATCTATTGTTATATGTGCAGGGAGGAGGGCTGTTATCTATTATTATTTGTGCAGGGAGGGGGTCTATTTATCTACTATTATATTGCAGGGGGGGGGGCTATTATTACTTATTATCGTGCAGGGAGGAGCTATAATCTACCTACATTATGTGCTGTGAGGCCTATAAGCTACCTACATATGTGCTGTGAGGCCCATTTAAGCTACCTAAATATACACGTGCTGTGGGGCCTATAAGCTATCTATATACCTGCTGGGGGACCTAAACCTGCCTATATACCTACTGGGGGATCCATAACTTGTCTATATACCAACTGGGGGATCCATAATTTGCCTATATACCTACTGGGGGATCCATAAACCCGCCCCTTATACCTACTGGGGGGTCCATACCTGCCCATATACCTACTGGGGGGTCCATAACCTGTCCATATACCTGCTGGGGGATCCCTAAACCTGCCCCCTATATACCTGCTGGGGGACAAATAAACTAAACACCTAACTAATGGGAGATATATAAAGTATATAACCACCTACTGGGGGGCGTATAACTTACTGGGGGACCCTTTTACCTTCACTGGGGGACACATAATTTACTGCGTGTGAAGTCGCTAACAGTCGTTAAGCCGGTTGTTAAGGCCTCAGCTCAAGTCAGTTGATAAGAGTTAGCAATCGACCGCGGACTCCAGTCGGTTGTTAAGCCAGTTGTTAAGGCCTCAAGTCGATTGTTAAGACCTTAGCAATCGACTCCGGGGACTAGTTAGTTGCATAGATAGTTTTTACTGATGATTCCCAACCTTATTACCATAGAGGAACCCCTGAAAAATGTGTTAATTTCTGAGGAACCCCGCCCTCCATTTCTAAGCTTCCCAATAAGCTTGTTCTAGGAGGGAGTTGACCAGTCTCTGTTGTGACCAGCATTTGGGTGAGGCTGCCCTCATGCCCATCATGTACTAAATGTGTCATAAAACTGTTTAGAGTGACGGCTCTTGCCGTTGCTGGGAATCTGACCAGACTTGAAGGAACCTCAGATATGGCTAAGCAGAACCCTGGAGAACCCTACAACATGTGATAGGACCAAGTTTAGGATCAAGTGAAGCCAAAAACCAAGACTCCATCAGCACAACACAGCCCTCCTGTCCGTGGGATCAGCAGAGCCGTGTTCTTCTGAGGACACTTGGGTGTCAGACGTTGACAGACACTCGAGCAACTTATTCGAGTCATTACAACGACAGGAAGATGTAAGCGGTGGAGAGTCCTTGTACAGGATGTCCGAACCTCGTAGAGAAGTCACCTCCTGACCTGGGAAACCAATCTGACAAAGAGGTCGGGAATGAGAACTGATATTATCTTCATACAATTTCCTAAGTATTATAAATATCTAATGGAGGATTGAGGGAACAGCGAAATTTAAAAGAGATTTAAGTTTTTTCTAGAAAAACTCAGATACAGTTTTTCCCTTTAGGTTGTCAGTCCCTGCCTTCCTCTTGCCTTCTATGGGTTTGGGCCCTGGTTTATATAGAGGGTTCCTTGAGGTTGGGGAGTCCCAGTCCTTTCTCTTGCCCTCTATGGTTGGACTTTTGTTTATATAGAGGGTTTTCCCTTTAAAGGGTTTGGGAGTCCCATCTTTCCTTTTGCCCTCTATGGGTTTGGGCTTTTGTTTTTAAAGAGGGGTTTCCCTTTAGGTTGACAGTCCCAGTCTTTCCTCTTGCCTTCTATGGTTGGGGCCTTTGTTATATTCATGGTTCCTTAAGGTTGCAGTCCGCCTTCTTGTAGGCTTCACCATTTACATCATCCATGCTCCACATCTTAAGTAGTATGCATGGGGTGTTCTCCTTTTTGCTTTTCAGGCAGGACATAATCTTTTCCTAACTGAAAAGCTGGTTCCTTTACTACTAAGTAGAGCTCTCTAATCCATCAAAGCCATGGTTCCTTGAGGTTGACAGTCCCCATCCTTCCTTTTGCCCACTATGACTGGTCCTTGGTTTATATGTATGGTTCTTTGAAGTTGTCAGTCCCCGTCATTCCTCTTGCCCACTAAGACTGGACCCTGGTTTATATAGAGGGTTGCTTGAGGTTGTCAGTCCCCGTCCTTCCTCTTGCCCACTATGACTGGAACTTGGTTTATATACATGGTTCCTTGAGGTTGGCAGTCCCCGTCCTTCCTCTTGCCCTCTATGGTTGGACCTTGGTTTTTATAGAGGGTTCCTTGAGGTTGACATTCCCAGTCTTTCTTCTTGCCCTCTATGGTTGGACCCTGGTTTATATGCATGGTTCCTTGAGGTTAACAGTTTTCCATCCTTCTCTTTGCCCTCTATGACTGGACCCTGGTTTATATAGAGGGTTCCTTGAAGTTGGCAATCCCCATCTTTCCTCTTGCCCACTATGACTGGACCTTGGATTATATACATGGTTCCTTGAGGTTGGCAGTCCCCATCCTTCCTTTTGCCCGCTATGACTGGACCGTGGTTTATATAGAGGGTTCCTTGAGGTTGTCAGTCCCCGTCCTTCCTCTTGCCCTCTATGGTTGGACCTTGGTTTTTATAGAGGGTTCCTTGAGGTTGACATTCCCAGTCTTTCTTCTTGCCCTCTATGGTTGGACCCTGGTTTATATGCATGGTTCCTTGAGGTTAACAGTCTCCATCCTTCCTCTTGCCCTCTATGACTGGACCCTGGTTTATATAGAGGGTTCCCTTTAATTTGACAATCTCCATCCTTTCTCTTGCCAGTTTGGTTAGTCCTTGGTTTATATAGAGGGTTCCTTGAGGTTGGCAGTCCCTGTCCTTCCTCTTGCCCACTGTGACTGGAACTTGGTTTATGTACGTGGTTCCTTGAGATTGGCAGTCCCCGTCCTTCCTCTTGCCCACTATGTCTGGACCTTGGGTTAAAATACATGGTTTCTTAAGATTGACAGTCCCCATCTTTCCTCTTGCCTTCTATGTTTCTTTGGTTTATATAGAAAGGGTTCTTATGGTTGGCAGTCCCCATCTTTCCTCTTGCCCTCTATGGTTGGACTTTGGTTTATATAGAGGGTTCCTTGTGGTTGGCAGTCCCCGTCCTTCATTTTGCCCACTATGACTGGACCTTGGTTTATATAGAGGGTTCCTTGAGGTTGGCAGTCCCATCTTTCCTCTTGCCCTCTATGGTTGGACTTTGGTTTATATAGAGGGTTCCTTATGGTTTGCAGTCCCCATCTTTCCTCTTGCCCTCTATGGTTGGACTTTGGTTTATATAGAGGGTTCCTTGAGGTTGGCAGTCCCATCTTTCCTCTTGCCTTCTATGCCTGGACCTTGGTTTATATACATGGTTCCTTAAGTTTGGCAGTCCCCGTCCTTCTTGTAGGCTTCACCAGCTACGTCATCCATGCTCCACATCTTAAGCAGAATGCATGGGGTGTTCTCCTTTATGTTTTTCAGGCAGAACATCATCTCTTCCAAACTGCAAAGCTGGTTCCTTTATTACTGAGTAGAGGTCTAATCCATCAAAGCCATGAGTGTGGTGGTGTCAGGCAGTGCGCCTCCTCTCCTACATCATCACATTTCCACTACTGAGGTTGGCGTGCCACGTTCTGTACGGCTCAGCAGTAACTCTGAAATCTGCATCTCCTGCCAGACTCCAGGCATCGCCCGTCAACGTCTCCTCCATATTCAGAGCCTGGCACCTGACTCTGCCGTGTCTGTAGATAATGCCTCTCCCCTCACATTCTGCTGCCTATTTCTGAATATCGGATATTTTTATATTTTCCTTCTTGGGCCGAGCAGATCTCCTCGGGCTCTGCAGGCGTCGTCACCATCCCTGACAAAGTAGAACAGGAATTCTGCACTTCTCCAGAAAATAGTTACAGCGCTGCGTCATTTACATCCTCAGGGACAGCAGGTCCTCTGCTCCGGATCTCCTAATGAGATGGTAATGCAGTAAATATAGGGACGGTGCTGCCAGCGGTCCTGGGGGCTCATCTGGGGGCGAGCTATACCGAGCATGATCCTGGCTTCACTTATTTCATACTAAGCTATGGGGAAGCAGGAACACGTTTTTTAATGATCCCTTAAAATTAACAATGTTTGCATGATGGACGCTGCATCCATTGCTTCCGACATTTTAGTTGGCTAAAGAGGACCTGTGACCGCTCCTGACATGTCCTATATTATACCCCCGTGAAGAAGACCAGTGACCTCTCCTGACAGGTCTGTCTTCCTGGGAAATACCAATTCTGGAGCCTCCAGCATTCCTCATGGAAATGTATTACTGAATCTGTCAATTGGGTGTTACCATTCTAGCCTAGAAAGGAGCACTGAAATCTTCTCTTATATCTCTGTGTTGTGCTGTTCCTCTCTTATTCCTCATGGAAATGTATTACTGAATCTGTCAACTGGGTGTTACCATTCTAGCCTTGAAAGGAGCACTGAAATCTTCTCTTATAACTCTGTGTTGTGCTTTTCCTCTGTTATTCCTCATGGAAATGTATTACTGAATCTGTCAACTGGGTGTTACCATCCTAGCCTTGAAAGGGGCACTGAAATCTTCTCGTATAACTCTGTGTTGTGCTATTCCTCTGTTATTTCCTAGAAATATATTACTGAATCTGTCAACTGGGTGTTACCAAATGTGGGTGTGTCCCTGCATGGAATCTGTCAAATGGGTGTAACGATTCTAGCCTTGAAAGGGGCACTGAGATATTCTGTAATAACTCTGTGTCATGCTGTTCCTCTGTTATGCCTCCTGGACATGTCTTACTGAATCTGTCAACTGGGTGTTACCAAGTAGAGGTGTGTCCTGCCCTCTGTTATTCCTCCTAGAAATCTATTACTGAATCTGTCAACTGGGTGTCACCAAATGTGGGTGTGTCCCTGCATGGAATCTGTCAAATGGGTGTAACCATTCTTGCCTTGAAAGGGGCACTGAGATATTCTGTAACAACTCTGTGTCATGCTGTTCCTCTGGACATGTCTTACTGAATCTGTCAACTGGCTGTTACCAAGTAGAGGTGTATCCTGTACTCTAATCAGTCTATGCAGGGGCACGCCCCCTTTGAAAACTGAAAATAGAAACACCCAGTTGACAGATTCAGTTCTACATTTCTAGAAAGAATAACAGAGGAACAACACAACCAAGAGTTCTGAGGGAAGATTGAGTAATACAGACCTATCGGGAGAGGACACGGTTAAGGTTCATTTTTCAAGCATTGATGTCTTAATAGAGGGTCCCAAATGGTTAAACTGTGACAACCAAACCCTCCACCCTGTGCTGCAGCAGCCCCTAAAATCCTTGTAACCTGGAGTCTATCAGGAAAGAAAGCCCCTTCTGCTCGGGGCTCAGGGTTCTGTTCTTCCCAGCTGAATTTGGTTTTGCCATTCAGTCGCTTTAAGAGATTTTTGCATGACACCAGTGATGGGCGTGTAAAAAGGGGGGAAAATCCCACAAGGGCCCCGTTTTTGGATTGCACTGTGACCCCGACGTAACTTGCTGCAAAAAAAGGGGGAAAT
>JAODAL010053842.1:0-25011 GCA_025379985.1 Phyllomedusa bahiana
TTGGGAAAGGCTTTTTGCAGGAGAAATTGTAATTGTTTGAAGTGAAAGCTGGGAATACAAGCAAATAATACACATGTAATTTAAATACAGTGCTTGTGGTGTGAATATAGAAAAAAAAATGGTCTGTAACATTGCTTTTTTTGTTCATTTTTTTAACCATTTTCATTTCAGAATAAATATTAACCTAATACTTCAGATAAAATGGTTGGTGTGGCTGTTTACTATTGGTAGGTTTTTAGTTTTTTTATGTAATATACTTGAATAACAGGGTCCTGAACAGGCCCAGGGCTAACTGCAAAGCACTTACCAAGTGTTTAGTTGGATCATTGGGAAACTGTGGCAAGTAAAGGGCTAGACAACCTGGATTGGAGCCTTTTTCAATCTCTGCCATGGTCAGAGGATTCTCACTAGAAACCAAGTTGCTATGGCGACGCCCAAACTGTGACCGTCCCATTGCTCCTGGTAACCAACCCTTGAGAGTTCTTATTGTATTGCAGGAGAGAAGTGTAGTGGGACTGTGGTCCCGACAGTACTGATTTCAAACAACACGTTTTATCTGGGGTAACAAGGTTTTTACTCTTGACTCTCAATACTGTTTTCACTCTGTACAGTTTCCTTGTGTAATGACTCACAGCAGCTTCAGCATACACTCACAGTACACCCGGGGGTTCTCCTTATGCGAACCTCATAGCGCTGCCTGACCTTTCCATAGTCTCTCTCTGGTTCTCTTCTCTGGAGATGGACTTGAGCCCAAGGGAATTCTATACAGGTCACTTTACTCTCCCCAGGAATGACCTTGCATAGCTACAATGCCTCAGGCCTCGTGCTGTACCTCCTGCTGCTCCCCGGTCAGTGTCATTCTCCCGGACACTGCTGGCCACTAAAGAGTGGGGACTTTTCTCCGGGCCTCTCACAATTTTTATGCTTAACATAAACTATTTACATTCCTCTGGCATTGGACATCAGGAACGTAGCCACAGAAATCTCTCCCTCTCATGGCTGCCCAATCCTCCTCCTGCTGATTCTCACTTCTCACTCTCTCCTCGCTTAGACACTGGCCCCGACAATGGTCACCTCTCTCTCTTAACTGTCAGTAACGCAGCTTCATCCCCATCAGCACCAGCTGGCCTCCCTTCTCCTCAGCCCAACTCCCACCCCTTGAGCCTGCTTATTGGCGGTACAGCCCCACTGTTACCAACACACAGGCCCAAACTGCCTGCCTGAACTCATTTACTGTTTCCTTTTCATAACCAGGCCACCATACTCCCTGGTTTCCAAAAGCAACTTCCAGTGCTACCAGCCTACACCACTTACACTAGATAAGTTCCATTCTTAGAGCAGTTTTTGTGTAGGCAGCAACAAGCTCCCCTCAATTGCCCGAGATGCCAAAAGAGGTTTCTCTAGACTATTGACCTGCACCGTACCCTGCTAACTCTATAGTTCACCATAATGTACTGGTACATCATGGCAATGCGAAGGGAGGGCAAAGCATTTCAGGAGATGTTTCTTATGTAGTGGGTGCTAGCTGTTACTAACATTGACACCCACTGCACCAGGCCATTTAACTGCTCAACATGCCAGGTCCTTGCGGCCCTAGAGCAGTTTTTGAACACTGGGCTTTC
Organism: Phyllomedusa bahiana; assembly: GCA_025379985.1. Taxonomy (NCBI): domain Eukaryota; kingdom Metazoa; phylum Chordata; class Amphibia; order Anura; family Hylidae; genus Phyllomedusa; species Phyllomedusa bahiana. Next base: position 1,623 of record JAODAL010053842.1, read on the forward strand.
AATTGGGAATATTAACCCCGGGCGGCCTGAGTTTCCAACACCTTTTTCCTTAGTCTTAAAAACCAAAAACCCCCCAAATTGTTGTTTGATTTCCCCTTGGGATTTGTTGGGCCCAAAAAAGAAAAAAATTCCCTAAGGCTTCTATTCAAGTATTCCCCCACTACAAATTTTTTTCCAAAGGGCAGGGTTTTAATGAATTCAATGAAATCACCACATAGAATTTCAAGGGAAAAAAAGTCCATTGCCCTGCATGAAATTTAAAAATAAAATAAAATCACAAAATAAAAAAACCCAATTTTCAATTTCTTTGGGGTTTTAACTTGGGCCCTTTTATACAAAAAAGGAAAAAAAATAATAAAAAAGATCACATACAAATTGAGGGAACCCAAAAAAAAAACTACAGCTTTTTTCCCCCAAAAAAAATAGCATTAAATGGCTCCAAAAGCCATACAGAAAATAAAAAAAAAAGTTCTGGTTTTTTAAAAAGGGGAAAAAGCAAAGCAATTTTTAGTAAGTTTTGTTTTTTTAAAAATATAAAACATAAGAAAAAAACTGGGCTTTTTTATCCTTAATCTTTACAATAAGAAAAAATTTCAAAGTTTTTCACCCTTTTGGGACCCCCAAAATTGCTGTAATCCCATTTAAAATTTTTTGGGAGTAATTTTTTTTTTTTTTTTGCTGCAAAACAGCACACCAACTTTTTTCCCCCGAAACTGAAAAGGGAAATTAAAATTTTTGCCCAAGATTCAAAAAACAAAAGAGTTTTGGTTTTTTTGTAATTTAAGGGTGCGAAAAGGTTTTTTCCAGAAACGGGGAAACAAAATCTTTCCCAACAGCCTCTTCTCCCCCTTTAAAAAGTAAAGGGCTTCTTTGGGCACGATTTTCCCCGCATTTTAAATTCAGAAATTCTCTAAATAGGTAAAATGAAAATACGTCTCAAAAATGGAAAACCCCCCCTATAAAAAATTTTAAAAGGGCTTTTAAGTCCCTATATTTACTTTTTGCCATTTTCTTTGGGTTTTTTTGTTGCAAAAAAAAAAAATGTTTTAAAGGGCCCCATTCGCCCAAAATAAAGAACTGTAATAAAATGAAAACTTTAAAGCCCTTAAACACGCAGGCACCCCAAAACCCCTTTTATGTGCCTAGAAATAGGGCCCCTCAAAAATGCTTGGAAAAAATAAACCCAAACCTAAATTATGCAATGCAAAAGGGAAATAAGCCCCAATTTTACAAATTTTTTTTAAAGGTATACCCCCAAAACCCTTTTCAAAAAACGAAATGCCTCAAAAATGGGGAAATCCCGCCCCAAAAAGGGGGTCCCCCCCAAACCCCTGGTAAAATAAACCCCAACCCTGTCCCTTTTCTACATTAAATCAAAAAGAAAAAAAACTTAAAAAACCTTCAAAAAAATTTCACAAACAAAAAAAAATCCGGGGATCAAAAAACAAAAAAACAGACAAAATACGTTTTATGTTCAAAGAAACTATAAAATTGATAAAAAAGTCATTTGGGAAAATAAACCCAAAAACTGCATAAATAAATTTCCCAATATTCCAAACGCGTTTTTCCCCCCCAGATCTGGGGTTTATCAGGGAAAAATTGGGAATAAAGGGAACAACAAATGGAACATCTAAAAAGAAAAAAAAGATGGGATTCCAAAAAAATTAACTTACGTCCCTTTGATGATGAAAAACAGGGGCTGGTAAAATAAAAACGGGGTCCCCAAAAAAATCATAATGCGGAAAACCCCGCTATCTGATTACTGGGGGACGGTCCAAACAGTAACAAACACAGTAAGTCGCAAGCCAAACAATAGCAAGGGGAATTAAGCCCAAAAAAGGTCAGCTGTTAGCACCTTTAACCCACCCAAAAGCCCGTATCAAAAAGCCGAAAGACCCCATGTTTTTTAAAAGGGGAAATTAAAAAATACAAATCCGGGATGCAGTAAACCGAAAATGCCCTCCCCAGCTGTTTTCGCAGTTCCGCGGGGGGAGAGACCCTATGGGAATTCAATGGACTTAAAGTTTCCAAGATGCCCAAGCCGCGGGCTCCCGCGCAAAGCTCAGAACGCCAACCGGCGCATATAGTAAATGCAATAACCAGAAGAGGGCCCAGGATAAAAAAAAAATAAATCAACAACAAATGGAGTAAAAAGGCGCAAATAGTAAATTCTAGATACAAAAAAAAAACCTATAAAGCAAAGTACTTTTTGTGTGACTAACCATTATAAAATTTTTGGGCAAACCATTTTAAAAAAGGTTTCCCAAAACTAAAGGGTCCCATAAAGCCTCTGGGATTTACAAAAAGTTATAAAACTTAAAAACATAAATAAAAAACCCCCATAAAGGCTTTTTTGTACTAGAAACTTGCAAAAAAAAAACAAACGCTATGGCAGTACAAAAAGGGACTTGTAATAAATATAGTTATAAAAAACAAGCCAAAAGACAGTATTTATAGTACAACTAACCGGCTTATCTTTGTTTAAAAGACCATTTTTAAAAGGTCCCCCCAAATGAAGATCCCAAAAAGGCGCTCTAAAAATTCCCCATAAGGGATACAAAGCGTAATAACATAAAAAAAAGACTTTCCAAAATAAGGGGGGTTTCCCAAAAACTGAAAATTTTAAAACCCAAAAAAAAAAATAAATAGGGGATAATAAAAGAAAATAAACATAATAAAAAGGAATAACTATGGGACAAAAAACCATATTATATATTTAAAAAAATGGGTAATAAATAAACATATGGGTATTTAAAATGAATTAAACAATTTGGGGGAAAAAAAAGGACGAAGGGACCCAAGAAACCTTTAGACCCCTTTTTTTCCCAAATTTTTTTGAATTGAAAATCCCCAATTTTTAATTTCCCCCGGGGTGGGGGAAAAAAAGCTTTCGATCAAAGTTTTTTTCCCCCCACTTGGAGAAAAGGGGGAAGAAAAACCTCCAAATTAAAAGAAAGGGTAAAAGCAAATGGGGTTATCACCAGTGGGAAAATTTTAATTTTGGATCTGAGACCGGGGGAGTCCCCGTTTATGGGGGTAATTATCGCCAATATGTTCTTTAAAAATTTCCCGGGGGTTTATCCGTTCACGCTTTGGTTCTTTCCAACAAACATGGGGGGGGCATGGGACAAGAACACTGATATTTAACCCCTTTGTTTTGCAATTTAGCCCTAACTGTACCTTTTGAAAAAGGGACGACACCCCTCGAAAAAACATTTTTAACCCAAATTTTTGAGGGCATCCCAATTAACCCCCCATGCTTTTAAAATCCCCCATCTTTAAATTTTCCCCCCCTTTTTTTTAGTCAAACCCCCGTAGAGAGGGAAAGGGGGAAGGGGGGAAATAAACTATGTACCCAAAACGATCCTTAATAAATTTTTCCCCTCCCAAATGGTATAAAGGGGGCTGGATCCCAAAAAAATTGGGATAGTAATGGGAAAACCTGGTGAGCAAAGGCCCCAAACTCCTGAAAAACGAATCTGGGGGAGGACGGGAAGATCAAAAAGGGCCCCAAAAAAACGTGTAAATCACAGTTTTTTTGTTTACGCGAAAGGGAAACCCGGAAAAAAATGAAAATTTTTTAAAAAAAATCCCTCCCCTTTCAAAAGAGTATGCCTAGAAAAAGAAACCCCTTTTGGGAAAAACCCCCCCGCTTTCCAAAAAATCTTGTTTTTTAAACATCAACCTTTTTTTTTTTATTAAACTTTAAAGAGAAATTTCTCGAGTTCTAATAAAACTGGCCCCCTTTTGGGAAAACCCGTATTTTGGGAGCGGGATGGAAACTCTCAACCATTTTAAAAAGGCTTTTTCCCTGCTGTTGGCTTTCTAAAAATTTGGTTTTTTTCAAGGGCCCCTCACTAGATTTTTTTATCAAGAGGTCCAGGAAAACTAGCCCCGGGCAATTTAAAATTTTGAAAAGTGAACTTCAAAAACCCCCCCCAAAAATTTTTTTGAGAGGAGCTCTCAATTTAAAAAGAGAAAATTTTCAAACAAAACCCCCGACCACAGTATGATGAAGTCAACAATATAACGCCCCAGAAAACATTTGCTAATAAAGAATTGATACAATTTTGGAAAAGACTATGGTACTCCCCCACCAAACCCAAGGGAAAAAATTGCATAAATGGGGGAGATTTGTAATTTTTTTAAGAGAAAAATTAAGACGAATTCCAAAAAATTTTTTTGAATGACTGGAAAACCCCCCCACCAGACATTCCCGTTCCTTGTTGACCCCGCAAACCCCTTTCCCAAAATTTTAACCCGAATCCAAGGGGAAAAATCTTACTAACCTTGAGGGGGGTAAGGTAACCCCCGTAGGTGGAAAACTTAATCAAGGTTTTTTTTTTGGTTTTAAAAGCCCCTTTTCGATAAAAGAGGGAAAAGAGGGGGTTTTGCTTTTGTCCATTGAAACCTTAAAGAATTGGGAGATAACCCTTTTCCCATTTAAATATAGTCGGGCCTTGGGGGTTGGGGTCCCTTTTGGGCCAAAAAATTTTTTGTGGTATGTTTAAAAAGAAAGGGCCTTTATTTTTGAAGCCTTTTTTTGCAAAAAGAAAAGTTTTTTGGAAATCGGAGGGGGTGGTGGTTTTCCCCGGGGGATTTTTAATTTTGGATTCCCCAAAGTCTTTTTTTGCAGGAACTGATAAAATTAGCGAGGGCAGAATAAGAAGTAGAGAAAAATGTTTAAAAGAGAGGAGGTTTTCATCCTGAAACAGTTTTTTCAAATTTTTTTAGGATCCATGCTTTTGCCCAAAGAATTTAAAATTTAAGGGGAATTAATTTCCAAACATTTTAAAAAATTTAAGGGTATATCCCCCTTACGAAAGGGTGATCCAATTGTTTTGGTATGACCAAGTAGACCCCAAAGTTTAATTTAAGATCCTGTTATTGGGCCTAATGAAAAAGGTTGGCAAAGGGGCAACCAAGGAAAAGAGGATTAAGATGGTTAAATCCCAGGGGATTTGGGTGAAAAAAATGAATGAATTTTATTTTTAATTTTACCACATGTTTTAAAATCAAAATTGGGGCCATAATAAAAGGCTTGCCCCAAGGCCCAAAAAAGCCACGTTGTAAGCAAGAAAAAATGGGCTTTTTTAAATTCCCCCCATCCATATTGCGAGGAACAAGAGGTCTCCCTTTGAACCCCGGGCTTTTTTCCCCCACCAAATAAAGGGAAAAGAAAAGCTTTTGGAATTTAATTTCATTGGGGGGTAGTTAAAGATTTGGGGAAAATTTCCTTCAGAGGTAAACTGAAATTTTGGTAGGGAATGACAATTTTTTTAAAAGCAGAAATTCCCTGCTATCCAAGATAGGTTAAGGGTTTCTAACCGTTTGAATTTCGACTTCAAAATCAACAAAAGGGGGAAAATTAAAAAATTTTTAAAACAAATTTTACTTGGGAAGGGGGGAAAAAAAGTGCTTTAAAAACCTAAATAATCGCTTCATCTTTAACTTTGCAAGCAAAATTTATTAAAAATGGCATTTTTTAGATTTAGGATTATTTATCGGGAAAAAACGGGTGAAAATTTGTGGGGTTTTTTTTGTTAAAAGAAATCATTTGAAAATGGGAAGAGTAAATTAGGATTTTAGGAAAAGAGGGTTGTGGGTTTAAACAAATTTAAAAATAAAGTCACTGCATATAACCCTATTTTTAAAGGTTAGTCGGGTTTAAATGAGACCAGATAAACGGGGGTTACCTTTTTAATTTTTCAATTCAGGGGCTCCCACACAAAACCATAAATTAGCGGGGATAGAGGACATCCTTGACGGGGGCCCTTTGTTAGGGCAAAAAAGGGGGGGAATGAAAGCCAGAATTTTAGAACAAATGCTGAAGGTTTTGATAAAAGGGCGTGAATTTTCATCAAATAAATAAACCCTAAAACCCCCAAAATTTTTATTAAGACTCGTTTAATGAAATTTCCAATTTTACTCGTCGGGAAAACTTTTTCACGTCAAGTGACAAAAAACTACATCTGGGGTCCGATTATCCTGCAATTTCCCCACCCAAATCCAGCAATCGACGGTTTCAAACCCCCGGTTTTGGGGCCTTTGGGGCAAATCCAGTTTGATCTTTATGTATTAAGAAATTTGGGGAAAATAATATTAAGGCGAGAAGCAAATTTTCTTTCAAAAATCTTAATGCCCGTAATTTAATTTAAAGATTTGGCTTAAATTTGGCAGGTTTTCCGAGGTTTACCTTTTTCGGGATTGTTTTGATAGTGGCTTTAAAAAGGCCCTTTTGGGGGGAATTTACGGGAAGTGGCAATTTTCCCTTACATAAGTCAACAAATGGGAAAAAGAATTTCTGAGAACAAGCGATAAATAAATCGTTTTTTAATCCATCAAAATCCAGGGGGTTTATTCATTTTACTATGACGAATGGCAGCTCCCAACCCCTGCTTTAAAGGGTATTGGGTTTGTTTTAGTTTTTTTTAAATGAAAGGGGGGAAAAAGTCCGGTAAAAATATAAAGGTTTAGGAAGTTAAATTTTTATCACATTTAGAGGGGCGGGAAAAATTCCCCAATGAAAGAAGATTAAGAGAATTGGCGTAAAAGGATGGGAAAAAATTTTAGCAATAACTTTTTGGATTAAATGAGTTTTTTTTACCTGAGGAGGAAGGGCAGATGGGTAAATTTTGGGTTTACGTGCTGAACTTTGGGTTCTCCCCTTTTGGGTATTTGTTTTTGGGGGGTCTCCCTTTTTCCCCGTGTGTAAAATTCCCATTTCAAATTTTAAACGAGTTTTAAAATTTGTATTTTTTTTGTAAATACAAAATTTCTAAATCCCTTCCTTAAGGGGCCCAAATTAAATTTTGGGTTTATTTGGGGATGGATTAGCTTTTAAAAACCGCCCCAAATTTTTTTATATTAAGTTAAAACGTTTTTGGGGAGAAAAATTGGGTATTTCCCTTTTTCCAGAACTACTACTAGTTGAAAAAGGGTCCCCGAAAATGCCTTTTTGGGCACACCCTCCCTTGAGGAGGGAAGAAAACAGTGGGAGTATTAAAATTTAAAATAATCTTTAAAGTTGTGATTTTAAAAAGGTGACATTTTCTGGGGTTTTTGAGGAAAAAAGGTTTTTTAGTCTCCAGAGGGGGTTTTTTTTAGGGGGTTTTTGGTTCGAAGTCTCAAGGGTCATATCAAATTGGGGCGGATCAGACCAGGAAAAAGATCCATGTCAGAGGAGAGAATAGTGTTTGTAAAATTTTATTTAATTAAAAAAAAGTTTTATAACCGGGGGTGGAAACCCTTTTTTGGAGAGGAAAAAAAAGGGGTAAATCCTTTCCGGGGGGTTTGCAAATAACGCCAATTCTTGAAGCCCCTTCCCTAGTAAGAAAAAAGAAAGATCAGGTTAGATTTTTCCCCTCGATCTAGAAGCGGTCTATGTCATTTTTTTTCCACTAAAAATTTTAAATCACCCCCATACAATAATTCCCCCTTTTCTAAAAGTTCTTAGCTGTGGGGATGACTTTTCGGAAAAAAAAGGGAATTTGTTTTTTTATTAAGGGGGAGTATATTTTAACCAAAGTGAAAAGGGTTTGGAAAATTTAAATTTTAAAAAATCAATAAAATGGTATCGACCCCTTCTGGATCTATAAAACTTTTGGTGGAAATTAAATGAATTGAATTTCTGACTAAAAAATTTCGACGCCCGCCTTTTTTTTTAGAGGTGTGATTAAGGGAAAAGAAGGGGAATTTACATTTTTTAATCAAGTGCATCATGGAAAAAAATGTGTCTTCCCGTAAACCCAAAAAAATATCAGCTTTTGGGTTTTTGTTACTCTCCCCCACAAAAAAGAGCGCTTAAGCCCCGGGGGTTTTAAAAACCCCTTTTACATTGTAGGTCCCAAAAATTTAAAAAGCCAAAAAAATGAATAAAAAAGAAAAAATTAAAGGGGGGCCCCCAAAAAAATTACAAGGAAAAAGCTCAAAAAGGGTGCCAAAAAAAAATTTTGGGAAACAGGAAAACAAAAACCCCCCGATAACTAAGAAAGTTTCAAAAAAAAACTTTAGAATAAAAAACATAACATTACAAGAGAAATTTAAAATTTCCTTTAGGGGGAACCCCAAAAAAAGCAATCCTTCTTTTTGGGGAAACCCGTAAAAACCCCGGGAAAATTTCTGAAAAGCAAAAGCGGGAAACATCCCCCTGGGCCCGTCCCTAAATTTGATTAAAGGGAAATTTAAAACTAAAGGGGAAAATGAAAGGGTCAGTTTTGCAGGGGTTTTTAACGAAGTCTGGGGTGTTTTTAATTTTTTTTCGGACCACAGAGGGGTTTTTCATCTCTGGGACGTGATTTTTTTTTTGGGGCCCGGGCTGGGGTCCCCATGAGAAAGCAGGTTCCCCCGCTTCTTAAAATGGGACAAATTTCTATTTTTCCCGCAGTTGCAGGTATATTGAGTGGGTTCTCTAAGATTAAAAAGTTTTTACCGGAAATCCCCCTCAAAAAACAATCCCTGACACGAAGAATCTTTGTGAAGGGGTTTAAATGTTTTCCGCCTCATCATCGTAACTCAGACAAGGGTCAGGGAAAATTGACAAAAGGCTTTAAAGCGCTCTTGGAGGGACTTTTCCCCTTTGCGGGCGCACGAAGGAAAAAGGGTTCCCCTTTTTATTAAAAAAAATTGGGTCCTGCAAATTTTTCCCCCTTTTGGGGCTTTTAGAGGTAAAACTTCCCCCGGCTTTTGGGGTTCTGTGGATTTCCCGTCAATTTTAGATTTTTTAATGCAATGGGGAAGGTGGGAAATTTTCCCTGAGGTCTGTTTGGGTAAGCATTTAATTCATCAGGCATAACTGTTTTTCAGGAATACCCCGAATTTCACGTTATTAAAGCCTTGTATTTTTCCCTTTAAGGTCCAAGACCCGTTTTGGGGGAGACGTTTTAAAACCTCCTCCCTCTAGAGCACTAAATTAAACAACTATTTAAACTGTTTTGGGGGTTTTGCAAATTCCCGCCCTTTTAGATTCAATAAAGGTCCCTTTTTTTTGTTGCTAGAATTTAAAAAATCCTGTTTAAAAATTCAAACATCATTTGCTTCAAAGTCAGAGTGGAAATGTGGTGCGGAAGGAAAAAGAAAAAGCTGCTGGGAAAAGTATTAAATTGTTAGGGGTTTGTGCTTCAAGAGGGTCTTTGCTGTTCCCATATTCGTTTCCGAATTTTTTGGCCCCGGAGGGAAAAAGGGGCCCCGAGGGTGAATGGGTAAATTAAAACCTCTTTTAGTTTGGGGGTCTTCCGGGCAGATGAAAAAGTAAAAATTCCCGGAAAGTGGCCGGTTTTTAATTTTCGGGTTTTTTTTATTTGTGCCCCCCCAAAATGATTCCTTTTTTCGTAAAAAACGATTTTGTGAAAATGTTTCGCCAAATAAGGTTTTTGATATCGGGAGAATGGTATAAAAAAATGAGTGCCCGTCAACCCTTTTGGGTTTTTTTTAAAGGTTTTGGTTTAAATAAGAAATTTAAAAGGGACAACTAAAGGGTGAAAAAGATTTTTTTAAACCCTTTTTCCAAAGGCATGGAGGGAAGTTTAAAAGTTTTCCCCTTTTAAAAGAGTTTCCCAAATGTTTTTGGGAGTGGGGGTTTGGGACTGAGGAATAGATTTGAAACTGGGGTAGGGGGGTTGGAGGTAGCTTTTTGGGTTGGGGTCATTTTTAATGTCACTGATAAAAGTAATGGAGGGAGCAAGGTATAGATAAGGTTTTAAACCAAAAAACATTTTTTAATTTTAAATGACAGGGTTTTGAAAGTAAAAGAAGCAAATTCCCTCGGGGAGTGGCAGAAAACTTCCCCCTTTTTCCACCTGGGAAAACAGACAACCCTTTTAGTAATCCCGGAAAACCCGCTGACCAGGATTCTTTAAAAGTCTAATAAGCCAACAGGTCTTAATTCAACCCCCCAGTTTATGGGAGACTTATTAAGAGGGTTTATAAAAATTTAAAAGGGAGGGTGGGAAAAAGTATGCTAGAAGTCATAAGTTATTTGGGAACCACGTTGGTTTGTTGCAATACTAGTTTAACCCGTAAATAGGGGTATAGGGGGTGAAGCTGGCCCTTTTTATAGAACACATTTTCCAGGGGGCCTTTAACAAGACGTCTGGGCTGTTTACACTGGGCCTCTCTTTCACCCGCAGTTATGACTGTTGTGAGGGGCACCTCTGGGTTTTTTTTCAGGGCCTGTTATGTCCGCCAAAAGTTTGGGGATAGATGAGCTGGGAAACCCAAACCTTGAAAAGCAAAACCCAAAATTTTTACCCCCTGGGCTTTGGGAACCCCCTTTGCAGATCAATTAAAATTTTCCCGTTATTGCAAAGGCCCGCAATTAAGAGGGTTTAGATTTTTGCCACATAGGGGCCCTTAACAAAGAAAACTGGGCTGCCAGTAATGGGGGGGGGACCCCCGGATTGGCAGACTCCCCCAAAAACTGGGAGAAGGTAGTTTTCCCCTGCAAATGTCCCAAAGCAAGTCCCTTATAACTTGCCCGTTCTTTTTTAAGCTGCCATTTACATGTTCAAAATTTGCAAAGGCAGAAAGGAAGCTTGAATAAAAGCGCAAGGCCTCTGATTGAAAAAATCTGGTAATCTCTGGAGGGGAATTTTGATTGTAATGGCTCTTTTTTTCCCAGTTTTTTTCCCTTTTCCCGAAATTTAGAAGGGGAAGGGGAGACTGGTGTCCAAAAAACTGGAAAAATTTGGGCTTTAATTTTTTTGCAGATTTTTGGGGTTGGCTTTTGAAAGTGATTTACCCCGGGGAATTTATTCTGCTACATTGCCATCCAGGCCAACGCCCCCCCGAGAAAACTGTTCTGTGGATCAATTTCCTCAATCCAAAAATTGTAACCCATATTTTGGGTTTTTTTCCCGCCACATGATTGGGGCCAAAATTTACTAGGAAAAAAAGGGCCCCAATAACTTTAAAGGGGTTTTTCTGTTTTTTTTTTGGCCCGTGAGGGTAAAAGTCACTTCAACCCCCGCCAATAAAGGGTATCTCTGTCTGGTTTTTCCCCCCCGCTCGGTTTCCAAAAAAATTCTCCAGAGGCCCAATCGTTACCCTTCCCCCCCCATGACCGGTAAAGTTTTTTGCATGATTAGAAAGGGGTTTTTTCCTCCATTCCCCTTTATTTAGAATACTGGCTTGGGGGGCCTTTTCCCAACTTTTCCCCCAAGCTTTAAAAAAGTGCCCCATTTAAAATTTTCATTGGGAAATTTAAAAGGGACTTTTCACCAAAAAGGCTTTTTGAGTCTTTTTTGGTTTTTCACTTTATTAAATTTTTGGCTCTTTTTAAAACATAAAAAAATTTTGTAAACTTTCCACACTGGGAAACTTGATGACAAGGTGAAAATTTGCCCCATTGTAACTTTTTTGGAGACGGTCACACACCTGTGGGGGGTTTCTGGTGCGCGTGTTTTTTCATCCTGGTGGGGATTAAGGGTGTAGAAGGTTGTTTTGTTATTTGGGGCTTGCCTTTGTGTTTTAGGATTTTTCTGGTCCTCCCCCCCCAGCAACGCTCTGGGCTTTTTTTCTGCTTGAATCTTGGGCCCTTTTACAAACTCTTTTTTCAAATGTCCCTTCTTGCCCCCATTTAAAACAGTGGGCCAAAAGTAACTAACTTTGGGGTTGGATTTTTTGGCAGCCCCCCACAAAACCAAGGGGGGTCTTCAATTCTGGAAAAACCCCTACTTGGGCCCTTTCTGGTTTCGACAATTGGGCGCCGAATTTTAATCTTTCTTCATCTCTTTCCCAAATTCCCGCCCCAATTTTTCACTCACAAACTCCCTTTGGGTTTTCCACGTTTTTTTTTCTTTAAAAGGGAACCCTTCTGGGGTTACTAGAGGTGGATGGGCAAGAAAGGTTTTTCTCCCCGTTACCTTCTGGGGCCCTTCTCATTGGGGTGTTTAACTTTTGGTTGACTCTCTTCCCCCCGCAGTCTTTCCTTTGGGGCCCCCTTTTTTAGCTTCTTTCCCTCCCAGCCCCAAGACAAAACTTCCTTTATTCATTTTCTCAATCAACACTTCAAACTGGAAAATAAAATGGCCTCCAAAAGGGACTGTTTTAAGCCGGAACTTGGTGTTTCCCACTAATAAACCCTTTCCCTAATTTACCTCCGGAAAATTCTTTTTGAACTAGCCCCCAAAATCAACCCCCTCCTCAGCCTCTTTTTTCTCCCGGATGCAAAAACCCCAGTTTTTCTTTTAGGCAAAAGGCTCAAAACCCAAAAAGTCTTGAGGGACTCTTTTTCGGGCCTTTAGAGATTTAATCAGTTTTGGATAAAAAACAAAAAAGGGGCTTCTTTCCCCTTTTAAAGCCCCTTTTTTTATTGTTCTTTTAACTGGGGCAAGGTGGGGGTTGGGCTTCAACTCTAAAACAAATTCCTGAATTTTAAACCCCGGAATAAAGGCTTTTCAACTAACCGCCCCAATAATAAATCCTCTCCTGATAGCCCTTTTTAACCCCAAAAATCAAACTGGTAATCAGGGTTTTGTAAAGACAGTCCTCTTTTTATTTTGTTCTCCCCTTAAACCCAATTTTGGGGGCCATTTTTTTTTGAAAAATTTTTTGCGGGTGGGTTTTCTCTTTTGGGCTGGATTTATCTTCTTTATTTCCCGGGTTTTTAGCAAAATTTTTGGGAACATTAATTTAGGCACGACACCTTTTTTCAACTTCCTTTTTCCCGAAATTTCCCGCACTTGTCTTCTTTGAAAAGGGAAAAATTTTTTAAATTTTGGCTTTTTTGCCCTTCAAACTGTGTCATTTGAAAGAAAAGTCCCCCCTTCTGGGTTCCTGGGAAATGTTTCCGGGTTTTCCCCCCCCCCAAACTTGTCAAAAAACTGAGTTTAGTCTCTGAAGAAAGGCCAACATAGCGTTTTTTCTCCCCCCCTTTTCTTCCCACTAAACCAGTAAACAATTCAGGGGTTTCAAAAGGATTTCGCGAATTAAAAGTGCACGGAAAACAAGATTTGGGCCCTGGAGTTTTTATAAATCTTGTTGCTGTTCCAAGGTTTTGCATAGGACAACTGCCCGCAGAGACCCACTGAAGTTAAATTTATGTTCCCTCCCCCCCCCATAAGGCTGAATTTTGTTGAATTTTTTTTTTGTTTCCCCTGGGCCCTTTTAAAACTGAATTTAAACCCCCAAAATGCAGGGCAAATCCTTTCTGCCCTTGTTCAAAAAGTTTTTTTCTGTGCTGCGGATATGGCCCGGCTATGCGGGCAGTAATCTTTCCCCCTAATTTCTTTGGGGTTCAGCCCCTTTCAGGTAAAGTGGCGCAGAAACCACAGGCAGGAAAGCGCTGGGTGAACTTTTTCCCCGCGTTCTGAAATCTTCCGTCCCTCCCCCTGGTCTGGCCCCCGGGATTTCCCCCTTTAAGGTTGCCTTTTTGCCCTCACTCCCTTTAGAGTGTTTTCCTTTTCCCCTGTTTTTTTACTTTTATATTCCGCTCAAAATCCCCTTACGGGCCCCCCAAAATGTTATCCCACCACCCCTTCCCCCCCGTGGGAAAAGGTTTTCAGCTTGGGGGGTATGAAGATTTCTTATGATTCTGAGGGGAAATGGGGGGGGTTTTTTCAGTGAGTTGGGGCCCTGTTATTATTCTTTTTCACACAAAACCCTCAAAAGTAACAGTTTTCCACGTAGGGGATTTAACAGGCTTTTAATTTAATCCATTCTCCCATACAGTTAAATTCATTTAAAAATCAATGATAACACAAAGCAAAAAGGGCCCCCGCATACCCCCCCACAGTTTAACTGCTAACCAGGGGGGGGTAAAAACACACAAATACCTAGGGGGTTTTACCAGTTTAATTCCCTTTTACTCCGAGTTTGATTTCTTTGGCTGTTCCTCTTCAAATGGTGTTTCAATGGCTGCAGGGATAAAACACAGGGTTCTTTCTTTACTGTCCCTTTTCACTTCTTTTGTGTCCTTCCCCTCCGTTCCCCCAAGGAAACCTTTAAAATACCCAGAATCCATTCCTCCAACAGTTTTTCCCCCGCAAATTCTGTCCCCCTCCCCCCTTTTTTCCCACATCACAACACAGGTTTGACCCGTTTTAGTTTCCGGGGTACAACCCAACCAAAAGCTGTGTGCTTTTTACTTTTGGTTTCCCCAAATTTGGCCAATAAAATAACCAATTTTTCACTTAATAAAAAACAGGACAGGGAGAGCCTTTTCCCCCCGGGTCACACAAGGATCCCAAATTTTTTTGGGAATTTTTCCCAAAATAGAGGACTTAGGGAAAATTTTTGCTATAGTAATCATAAATTGGGGGTTAGGTCATCTCTAAAAGGAAAAAAAGCAGAGAGTGGTTTTTTAAAAGTTTTGATCCTGGGCTGAAAGGCCCGCTTTGGGTTCAAAATGGAATTTGTCCCCGGTTTTACCCGCCCCGGCCCCCCGCATTTGGGCCGACGCGTTTCCCATTTTCCCCTTGCCCCCGGCCCACTGGCTTGCGACCAAACCCCCCGGGGTTTTTCCCTGGGTCTCTTTTACATCACCTGTCCCCGGCCCCTTTTCCCAAACCTGAAGCCTCACAACGCTGGGTTTCCTCCCCGCTCCCCCGGGATTTCCATTTGCAAACGTGCTTTCCCCCTAGGGGAAAAGTTTTCCAAAGGCCCCCTGCAACCGCATTTTTAAAAAGTCTGAGTAAAACCCTTTGGGCCCCCCGCCCAATTAAATTGGGAACCCCTGGCTAAAATAAGGAAAACCCCCCTAAATTTTACTCTGTCAGTTCATTTGGGTTTTCGTTTGGGTGCTTTCCCTTGGCTGTTTTTTCTAAATTAAAAAATCCTTTTTACCTATCAGTTCCTGTTTGGGACATTTTTCTGCGCACGCAGCCTGCCCACTTTCTGTACACTGCCCCCTGAACCTGCTTGGCCCAAAAACCCCCCCTGGCTGGGCATTAAGTTCACAAGCTAACCTAGAAAAGAGCCTGGGATTTAAAAACACCTCCAGTGTCCCAGCCTTCCAGCCCCATGGCACTTTTTGGGGAAACCCCCTGCGGGGAATTAAACCCTCTCTCCCGCTTTGCCCCAGGATCCCCTGTTCCAAGACGTTTCTGGTTTTTGCGCAAAAATCTTTACAGTAGAACGACCAAAAATATGGATCCCGCCATGACTTTGCCTGACCGGGTAGCTGGGGAACCGTGCGTGGGCCCCACCTGGAAAAATTTTTCCATAAGCTGCAACCACACCACCCTGGGGACGAAAAAAAGTCTGCACTGAATCTACACCTTCTCCACCACCCTGTGGCCCCAGCCTCCGGTGCCATGTCCATCCTAGCCTGCACTTGTTCTCCTGCCCGTTATTCTGGAACCCTCATGCGTGTCGAGGTTTCCCTTAATCAATGCACCATCCATTTTGGGGTCCGGGCCCCCAGTTTTCTTCTGACCGTCCAAGGGGGCCCTTTTCATCTTTAGCCTCCTGTCAGGTGGGGCCCTTTTGCCGGGGTCCCCCACCCCCGGGAGAGAGGGATCCCTACAGGGGGACCCCGGGAGTTCCTGAGTGCCTTCAGAAACCTTCGAGCACCGGGGCCAACACATCACGCTTCACCTACTCTTGGTTCCGTCAGGGCATTCAACTGGGGGGACAATATTCCATCCAGTTTTTAAACCCGGGTCCTGAGCTTCCCTGGAACAATGAGGCCCTCGTTGCTCCTTCTGGGGGGCCTCATGGACCTTTAAAAGGACGATTTCGCTGGTCGTGACCTCCCCCTCCCACCCTGACGACCTCACGCTCTTGCTACCCAGATCGACCCGTTTTCGAAGGAGCTTGAGCTACGCCACAGCCAGCTCCACCCGCCTCGCAAGCCTCCACGCTTTTACCTGAAACCTCGAGCCCACCTCTCGACCCCTCTTTTTCCAAATAGCCTATAGAGGTAAACCGCACCATCTCTCCCAGAGAACCGCCCTCACGCATTTTAAACCTGTCCCTTTACTGCGGGGTACCATCTTACCTGAAGAACTGCCCATCCGCCCAGCGCGCCCCGGAAAAGCTCAGTACCAAAGGTGTTTTGGGGAAGTTACCCTGAATAACGTGGCCTACTCCCCTTTGACCACTCCATCCCCCCTACGTTTTTCGTCGGTGATCTTCCGAATACGGCCTTCTGACCCGGGCTCTTCCGAGAACTTCATCCATCCGCCCTACTGGGAAGTTCTGCCGCCTGTTTCCCGTCGGGAAAAAAAAACCACTACTTTTTCATCCGTTAACGGGGAATCCTGAAGGACCAGTCCTTCCGCACCGCCTTGTCTCACAAATTGGAAGTTCCCACCAAGGGATACTCCTTTTTTCCCCGGGCCAAATTTGTCTGCTCCAGTCTTGCCGGGCTTCCAGGGGTTCCAGCTTCACAGCCCATCCCTGGAGGGAGAACGGGGAAGTCGCCCAAATGGGCAAGCATTGCTACTCTCACGCCTCAAGCCCCCCCATTGGAGCAGTCCTGCCCTCCCGTTTCTCTGCCCATTTGTTCTGCTTTGCTGGTGGAAAATTTTCCAACTGCAAGAGAGCCTCTGGGTTTTTTAAAACCCTCTGACTCCCACCCACCCCACCCCCTGCTACTGTTTCTGCTTTTTTCTCCCCAGGGCCCAAAAAGTTTTTTCCGGACTCCTGGACAGCCCTCTGACACAGTTCCTGGGATACCGAGGAGGAGGTGGTTTCCACTAGTCGTTTTGTGGTACCCGGGAGCCCGGGGGGGGAGGGGTTAAAGGGGGGGTACGTCACGGTTCACACCACGGCCACTGCTATGGCCACAGCGGCCGTTCTCCTGTGTCCGGGCCACTGCTGCGACATCCCCTGGGTTCCCTGGCTCTCTGCAAACACCTGCCTGGCTCCTTCCACTCCTGAAGCCCCCATCGCTGCTTCCTCCGCTCCCTGCTCCTGTGCCAACTGCTCCCCTTAGGGCACGCCACGGCCCCCCCGCTCCGCATTTAAAGAGTCGGGGGTACCTTGGCCCTTGGGGCCCAGTTGACCCCTGTAAACCTCTGGCTAAAAAAAAACCCCCTCCTCTTTTACTCTCTAATTCTTTGTTGCTTCAGCACAAAAACTTGACCCCCTTGGTGCTGATTTGCTCTGTTCTTTTATAGGTTCCTATAGCTATCATTCCTGTTGGACATTTGGCGCGAAAACCAGCCTGCCACCTGCTGTACACTCCCTGCCCTTTGGCCTATCCCGCTACCTACGTGGACTGGGCATACTTCATAAGCTAAATGGACTGAGCTTTTTTCCGTTTACAGCCCCCGGGTGTCCATTTTCCAGCCCTCACCGGCTACCCACGGGCGGGTATTACCACTCTGCCTGCGGGGGGCCCGTGGATTCCCCTGTTCCAGGATGTTTCTGGCTTTGCGGCCAGAAATCGTTAAGGATCACTTGAAAAAGGGAGATCTCCCACCAGGACAGGTCACTCTAAAAGCCCCAAAAGATACCTATGCTTTGTTACAGTGCCAGCAGAGGTCATTTAGGGTCAACCAGAGTATAAACAGAAAGTCTGTTGAGATTATTAAAATATTTTTTTCTGAATTTTAACATACCTGGAAAAGACATGGGAATTGTGGACTGGTTTAGCCTTGCTGCCCTTTAGCACTTGGGTCCTGAGTTTGAATCTAACCAAGGAGAACATCTGCATGGAATGTGTTTCAATTTTTTTTTGGGGTTTTCCCTGATACTTTTGTTTCCCCCACGCTGCAAAAAAAAATTTCTATTAGTTAACCCCTTAACGACCCCCCCCTTTTGACGGCGGGCAATTCCCGTTTACCTGCAGGACGTCTTTAGAGTCCGCAGACACGGAGTTTGCCGGGGCCCTGGCGCCGCAATTGCTCAAGGTCGGGCGTACACACAGCCCCGATCCCCAACATTCCGCAGGGATCGGGGGGCGGAGAAACCTCCGCAACCCAACTTTAACCCTTTGATTGCGGCGGGTGGTTCTCCTGCCGCTCATCCCGCCCCGGGGACCTACAGGCCCCAACTTCTGTGTAAGAAGCCAGTGACTAGGACCACTGTGTGGGGTGTCCTAACACCCGCCTGTGTCCAAACTACACAGATTAGAATGTATTAGCATATAGAATACTCTAAAAATTACTAAGTGAAAAAAAAAAATTAAAAAAAAATTAAACATTCTCCCTTCATGGGAGTAAAAAAAAAAACAAAAACCTATAAAAATGATAAAAAAAAAAAAATAAAAAAATAAAATAAAAAAAATATTTAATAAAAAAAAATTGTACATAAATTACACACAAAAAAACCACACATTTTGGTACCACAGACCAAAAAAAACCTTTTTAAAAAAAAATCTAAAAAATTTTTTAAGGTTTATTGTGAAAGGTGAAAAAAAAAAATAAAAAAAAAAAAAACCAATTTTTTTAAAGTAATTAAAAAGTTCCCCTTAAAGTACAAATTGTCTCGACAAAACAAGGCCCCATACGCTCGTCATTGAAAAAATAAAAAAGTTACAACTGTTGAAAGCAAGGAACCAAAAACAAAAAAAATGTTCGGCCCCTTTAAATACTTTTCAGGCTTTCGCTTTAAAGGGGGGAAGACTTCTTATAAAATACCTTAGTGTGGTGAATCTATAAAAATAAATACATTTAACTCTTTTTTGGGAAAAGGGGCTGATGTAGGTGGGCATTCTCGTAAATCTGCCCAAAAAGTCATTTTTCCCCCTGCAAGAAAAAAGCTGGGGGATTAAGTGCCTTAATATGTTAGATTAATCAGAGTAAGTCCCCATTTTGCATCTTAGTTGAAAGGGGTTAGGAAGCAAAGGGAATTTGCCCCAGGAATAGGCAGGTAGACGGGGAAGGCATAAGAGGGGGCATAAATCTTTAAATTTCATAAAAAAGGGGGAATAAAAGGACAAAATATTTTCTAGAAACATATAGGGGTTTTGAGTAACCATATGTTTTTTTGGGATTCCCCTTTCCTTCTAAATCAAAATTGAAAGGAAGCAGTTTAGTTGGAACCCTGGGGCTGTTATTTTAGAGGAACGTATCTCAGTCAATTATAAAAGGCCTGATGTCAGAATTTGGAAAAATTTAAAGGGATTTCTGATAGGGTTAAACCCCCTTTTAAGGACCCTGACTTTTTCCTGAACGTCAGGGTTTTCCTGCCTTTTTAATGAAACCCGACTTCCCCAGAACATCATGAAAGCTTTCTGCTCCCGGGCCCAGAAAATTAAGATAAAGCTTATGCAAATTGGGCGTTTTCGACAGCTAAAAAAGCACACCCTACACAGCAGGTAAATAAATCAAAGGAGTGCTAAAGGAAACGGTGGGTTTGGCCCATCAGCCCTGCAAACCCTCACCCATTAAAAGTTTATCCCGCCCGGGGGCTCTGCTCTGTGAGAGAGAGGAGGGTCTTTCACACGGCGCGTTTTTAGGTGCGTTATTTATGCGTTTTTTGGATGCGTTTTTTTTGCAGAAAGACCCAGCAAATTAAAAATATACATTTTGCACAAAAAACGCAATCCAAAAAAAACGCACCAAAAACCCCCCCGTGTGAAAGCACCCTGGGAATGTATTTCTGTGCTGGTTCCCCAGGCCCGTCTGCGATCTGGGCCCGTCACAGCCTAAAAAATTTATTAAGATTTTTTACAAGTCAGTTTCGGGTTGGTAATGATCAAAAGTACACTCACCGGCCACTTTATTAGGATACACCTGTCCAACTGCTCGTTAACACTTAATTTCTAATCAGCCAATCACATAGCGGCAACTCAGTGCATTTAGCATGTAGACATGGTCAAGACAATCTCCTGCAGTTCAAACCGAGCATCAGTATGGGGAAGAAAGGTGATTTGAGTGCCTTTGAACGTGGCATGGTTGTTGTTGCCAGAAGGGCTGGTCTGAGTATTTCAGAAACTGTCTGATCTCCTGGATTTTCAACGCACCACCATCTCTAGGGTTTACAGAGAATGGTCCGAAAAGAAAAAACATCCAGTGAGCGGCAGTCCTGCGGGCGGAAATGCCTTGTTGATGCCAGAGGTCAAAGGAGAATGGGCAGACTGGTTCGAGCTGATAGAAAGGCAACAGTGACTCAAATAGCCACCCGTTACAACTAAGGTAGGCAGAAGAGCATCTCTGAACGCAAAGTATGGCGAACTTTGAGGCAGATGGGCTACAGCAGCAGAAGACCACACCGGGTGCCACTCCTTTCAGCTAAGAAAAGGAAACTGAGGCTCCAATTTGCCCAAGCCATCGAAATTGGACAGTAGAGATATGGAAAAACGTTGCCTGGTCTGATGAGTCTCAATTTTCTGCTGCGACATTCGGATGGTAGGTCAGAATTTGGCTCAACAACATGAAAGCATGGATCCATCCTGCCTTGTATCAACGGTTCAGGCATGGTGGTGGTGGTGTCATGGTGTGGGGAAATATTTTCTTGGCACTCTTTGGGCCCCTTGGTACCAATTGAGCATCGTTGCAACACCTTGTTGAATCTATGCCACGAAGAATTGAGGCAGTTCTGAAGGCAAAATGGGGTCCAACCCGTTACTAACATGGTGTACCTAATAAAGTGGCCGGTGAGTGTAGGTCCTTTGAGAAGGCAGCTGTGGAGCAGGGGAAAGTCATTTACTTTCAATCCTGCTATCTCTCTAGTCTAAGGTATTGCCTGAATGAGTGTTTCCATTACTAAAATGGAAAGGAAGGGGGGAAGTGTGCAGCTTTGCCTGGTCCTATTGAATATGCTGAAATATAGGGATAATGTACCACTCTACCACCACTTTAGCGTTTATGACAGAGATTGGTCTCTGATTCCATACACTTAACTATTTTTAGTAAACATGTCAACATATAGGGACGAGAAGCTAAAGGGAGCACCTCTAAGGAGTTGATTACAGTCTATCAGGAACTAAGGTAATGGAATATGTTTTAGTTTCTTGTAAAAATACAGGGACAACAGCAAGGTATGGACTTTTACAATTTGGTATTGAAACCAAAGTTGCTGCAAGTTCCTGATATGTAAATAAGGTCAGTAGAGAACATATTGCTTTTTCTGAGAGGGAGGGAAGATGAAAAGATGCTATAAAGCTAAGTGTTAAATGTTACCAAGGGGTTTGTAGGTTAGTTACACAGGGAGTTATAATAAAATAGAAATTCTTTGGTGATGCCCTTGATACCTTACACCTTTGTTCTTAACCCAGTTGTCTGAAATGTAGGACAGTTCCTCTTTCTTTTTGATAAGGGGAAGCATGACTCTTGATCCTGATGTCGCCATGAGCATAAAATTTTAATGGTAAGGATTGTATGGTATAGCTGATCTTATGTTCAATAGATCTTTTAATCCTCAGCTGTGACAGGTCTTGTTGGGTCGAAAGTGCAAGGGATTATTTGTCAAAGGTTTCTAGAGAAGATATCTGTGCTAATACAGTTTTGAGTTTAGCTTGATATTGTTTCTTAAAGAGGTTTTCTTTTCATGCAGTTTCATGGAGCCATAGTCAGCTTTAGTCTCACACTTCCTCGTTAGACTGTGGGTGGGTCTATAGCAGTGATTGACATATCAGCTCTGCTGTTTATAGCTATTTCTTCAGTGACATGACCGCAGAAGATTTTTGAAGTGTACTACACAAGGCTACATAGCTCTAAAGTGTGAAAGATTTACTTCTATAAACATACTCAGTTGCTATCGATAAAACTCTGCAAGGAATAACTCACCATGGTCAAAGTGACTGACTGAGGGCAGCGTGGAGCAATGAGAGATAGCTTTAAGCCAAGGACAATAAGTTTGCTTAGAATAAAAGCCTTGTGGGTCTTCCAGCCTAGGGTAGTGGAGGCTTAATGGATGTTGTTTCTGTGGAAAAAGTTGGATGATGTGTCTTGTTTTAGGGTTGTCCAGGCTCTTGGTTGTTTTATGGACAATGAAAAAGTCATGTGCACAGGGGCATGATCCAAGAGAATATTATTGTCTGTTCCTGCACTAAAATTCTACACACATAATTAGAGTGAACTAAAGAGATGAATGAATAAATAGTCTAGTCTGTGGTATGTATTGTGTACTTTAGAGTGAAAAGAAAAATCCTTATCACTTGGAGAAACCATCCATATTTCCTAATGAGTTTAGCTGTTTTCTCAGCCTACTACGGCATGAAAAAAATGGACTGATCTTGCTATGAGAAGGTCACTTGCCAATTGGAGATTTCCCTAAATAAATACTATGCCTTCTGAGTAAGTTTGGTTCTTCTTTAGGGTCTCCAGCAGCCAAAGGATTAGATGTATGTTGGGGATGTAGAGGTGTGCTATTATGACTGTTCATCTAGCTTTTTTTTTATTGCTTAGTATTAACGTGGCTGGGCCACTGACCAGGCTAATCCTGGAGGGGCATGTATAAGTGACTACCTAGTCTTAGGCTTGGGCCATTAGGGTAGTCACTAGATACCACCCCAGAGCAATCCCTGGGCCAGAAGTAGCTGACCAAGGGTCAGAGACATAAGTGCGAAGCACCAGGGGGAATGACAGAGATGTGGTCAAACAGTCATTGGTCAGGGCAAGCAGCACAAGTTCATGAAATGCAGCCAAGGTCAGGAGCGGAGAGAGCAGACTGGATGATGAAACAAGCCAGGGTCAGTAACAGAGAGATCAGACAGAACACAAACACCTTAACAGAATGTAGGACACGGGGAGACTAGGAATCTTAAGTTCAGGCAAGGTGTAGAGGGAGGAACTGCCTAATATACCCACTGGTGGCATGGGATAATGGAAGCCAGATTCTGCTAGATACTATGGGGTTAAATTCCTGTAGAATCTGTCTGGTTTCCCCTAACCGGATGGAACCTAACCAAACAACAACAGAGTGAGAGAAGAAGCTTCATTTAGATGACCTGGCAGAGGGGAGAGATGCACGGTGAATGCACTGAGTAGGTTGGCGCCTGCTTTCCATGCGAATCACCGGCATGCCACTTAGCAAATACACAAATCAAAGATATGACACAAAACAATGTATGTTTTATAGTGTTCATCAATAACAAAAACAAAAAACAATCTCAATATGTACTGCTCTTTCTCAGGCTTTCATGATACCTGAATTATTTGACCCATGAATTTCACTATGATAAACAATACTAACCAGAACCCAGTACAAATTTCTAAAAAGCAGCGAAAATCACTTTCGACAGAATTGTTATGCACCAATTTTTACAATCTTTACCACTAACTTTCAATAATTGAAATTTTGGGTGTTTTCTGGCTATTCAATGTAGCCTTTATGAAAAAAAGTTTTGCCTCTTTGATCTGGGTAAGATGCTTACACCCTTTAAAAAATTAAATTCAAATTAAACCTAAAATATTTTATGACCCAGTTGGGGTGATTTGTAATTTTAGCTAGAGACTGTAATCTGATTCCATGTTTAGAGGTTGTTAAAGCCTTTAGTATTATAAAAGATTATACAAAATTGGGTTTGGGGGTCATGAAGAGGGGGGGGGGGGGGAGG
>JAODAL010053843.1:0-25010 GCA_025379985.1 Phyllomedusa bahiana
ACAATATGGGGTTTTTGTTTTAGGCCACCAACCAGGAAGCCGTCGGAGAAAATGGACCACATTCGAGTCTCCTATGGGATAATTTTCCTCGGGCTGTCTGGTACAGGTTATTTTGTGTGTCACTTGGTTGTCCATCACTCAACCATTCCCACAATATAACACCAACCTTAGACCAGAACTCATCATTCTTGATTGTAATGAGGGTTCACCCATCGCTGGCTGGACCATGTTAGGTTATCTCTTTTTTCTGGCCACCATTAGTTTCATTGTGGCCTTCCTGGCTCGAAGGCTTCCCGACAGCTTCAATGAAGCCCAGTACATCACATTCAGCATGTTGGCCTTCCTCAGTGTCTGGATACCCTATATCCCAGCCTCCCTCAGTGCCCAGGGCAAGTACATAGTGGCCATGGAGATCTTTGCCATCTTAGCATCCAGTTGGGCTTTGGTCATATGTATGTTTCTCCCAAAGTGTTTCTTCATATTGTTCAGACCTGAGATGAACTCCAGGGAAAATATCATCAGAAAAAACAAAGATTACACCACATAGGCTCAATGAAATTGGTTTAATAATGATAGTTGCAGGTTCTCACCATTCCCTTGACATCACCATTTGGGAAATGAACAGTGTATGAGCAGAAACATTAAAGAAATGGCTTGTGACCTCTGAAGCCACTGACCAAGAATAATCAGCAGAGATTAATGGAAACAATTGCAGCTTCAGCTATGAAATTATGACAAGTGCAAAGGAAATATATATTTTTTATTGTTTTCTTAAACAACTGTATTTAATTTTTAGGTCTAAAATAAATTGGACAACCCATTTACCATGGGTCAATTTTTTGGTGATTTTGGCCAAAATTGCATGCTAAAATTTGATATCAACCTAAATCCAAAGTGTGAAGGGGTTTTCTCACTATGCAGTTTCAAAGAGCCACAGGCATCTTTAGACTTGCGCTTCCAGTTCAGGCTTTGGGGGATTTTACAGCAGTTATTGGCATATCAACTCTGCTACTCCTGTTACAGTGAAATGAGTTTTGGAGATTTCTAATCTGTAATGTCAAGTCTACAGAGCTCTGAAGATTATAATTTATCATTAATTTAGGTAAAAAGCTGCTGTGCTCGAGATAAGACTCAGTAGAGAGTGACTTACCATGGTCGGAGGAAGCTTGAAGCAATCAAATAAGAGAAAGATCAGATAGAGGTATCTGGTAACCAAGTGAAATGTGTGAACACTAGCAGTAGATACAATCTTCTTTATTTCCTCAACAAAGCAAAAACAAAACAGTAATGTATTTGGTTATAGTCTTCATTAATCTTTCCCTAAATGTTAAGGACTGGTTATTGTGGTGAGAAGACCCATTTAATGCTACAGGGAGATTCACTTGAAAGAATCCCTGTATATTTAGTTGTAACTCCCATTAGGTAGAAACAATCTGAACCCAAAAGATATACAACTTGATTTGACATATATGTCTTTTATTGCATTACGTGCAGTGTTGGAAGACATCTCTGTTTTCTGCCAGACATATTGTGATTAGAGATGGGCGAATCGATTCTAACGAAGTGGAATTCGTTTAGAATTTCAGGAAAACTTCGTTTCTGAACGAAGTCGAAGTTTGGGGTGATTCGCGGGAACGAAGCGTGTTTTTAATTGATAAAATGGCTGCAAGCACATGGCGTTACATGGGGCAGAGAAGTCTGGAAGGAAGAAAGGAGGACCCTCAATGACATGTGCAGAGATGAAACCAATCAGAGACCAGCGGGATTTTGTGACGTCACCGCACTATATAAGTCCGGACATCATGCTGGCAGTTCACATTCCTCTCTCTTCGCCATGTTGTAGCTGCTGTAGCTGCTGCAGCTCCTGTACCTGAGATGGAGATCTTTGCCATCTTAGCATCCAGTTGGGCTTTGGTCATATGTATGTTTCTCCCAAAGTGTTTCTTCATATTGTTCAGACCTGAGATGAACTCCAGGGAAAATATCATCAGAAAAAACAAAGATTACACCACATAGGCTCAATGAAATTGGTTTAATAATGATAGTTGCAGGTTCTCACCATTCCCTTGACATCACCATTTGGGAAATGAACAGTGTATGAGCAGAAACATTAAAGAAATGGCTTGTGACCTCTGAAGCCACTGACCAAGAATAATCAGCAGAGATTAATGGAAACAATTGCAGCTTCAGCTATGAAATTATGACAAGTGCAAAGGAAATATATATTTTTATTGTTTTCTTAAACAACTGTATTTAATTTTTAGGTCTAAAATAAATTGGACAACCCATTTACCATGGGTCAATTTTTTGGTGATTTTTGGCCAAAATTGCATGCTAAAATTGATAATCAACCTAAATCCAAAGTGTGAAGGGTTTTCTCACTATGCAGTTTTCAAAGAGCCACAGGCATCTTTAGACTTGCGCTTCCAGTTCAGGCTTTGGGGGATTTTACAGCAGTTATTGGCATATCAACTCTGCTACTCCTGTTACAGTGAAATGAGTTTTGGAGATTTCTAATCTGTAATGTCAAGTCTACAGAGCTCTGAAGATTATAATTTATCATTAATTTAGGTAAAAAGCTGCTGTGCTCGAGATAAGACTCAGTAGAGAGTGACTTACCAGGTCGGAGGAAGCTTGAAGCAATCAAATAAGAGAAAGATCAGATAGAGGTATCTGGTAACCAAGTGAAATGTGTGAACACTAGCAGTAGATACAATCTTCTTTTTTATTCCTCAACAAAGCAAAAACAAAACAGTAATGTATTGGTTATAGTCTTCATTAATCTTTCCCTAAATGTTAAGGACTGGTTATTGTGGTGAGAAGACCCATTTAATGCTACAGGGAGATTCACTTGAAAGAATCCCTGTATATTTAGTTGTAACCCCCATAGGTAGAAACAATCTGAACCCAAAAGATATACAACTTGATTTGACATATATGTCTTTTATTGCATTACGTGCAGTGTTGGAAGACATCTCTGTTTTCTGCCAAGACATATTGTGATTAGAGATGGCGAATCGATTCTAACGAAGTGGAATTCGTTTAGAATATTCAGGAAAACTTCGTTTTCTGAACAAAGTCGAAGTTTGGGGTGATCGCGGAACGAAGCGTGTTTTTAATTGATAAAAATGGCTGCAAGCACATGGCGTTACATGGGGCAGAGAAGTCGGAAGGAAGAAAGAGGCCCCCAAATACATGTCAAGATGAAACCAATCAGAACCACGGGTTTTTGTGACTCACCGCACTATAAAAGTCCGGAAACATCATGCGGGCAGTTTTCACATTCCTCCTCTTTTCGCCATGTTGTGCTCTGTAGCTGCTGCGCTCCTTACCTGAACTCACACAAAAAAAACCTTTTAAACAGCAATTTTTGGTGGGTTGTCACACTTTCTCAGAGACGCTTCCTTCCTTCAATTTTGATTTTGGGGGTTATTGGAATTAAAATCCATGGCGCCCAAATTTTCAGATGCATATACTTTTTAAATGCTATCTGCTCAGTTTTGAGCACATTGAATACCCAAGGTTATCTAAACCTGTTTTTGCTGTTTTTAATATTTAAAGAAACAGCTTTTTACAATCCACATACCCGTAAATTTTTGGCTCACTTTTTTTGCGCAATTTAATCCAAGGGTTTAAATTAACGTGTTTTTCATAAAAAAATGGTGTTTTTTAACGCCAAAGAAAAATTTTTCCCATACATAATTCATATCCGAAGGGTTTAAATTTAAACATTTTCTGCGTTGTAATCAGTAAAATACACGTGGTTTTTAACAACCACATAGACAAACTGCGCAAAAGAAAAGAGCACCAAAAATTTTAAAAGCTAAGGGGGTTTCCCAAGCCTGTTTTGGGTTCATTTGGAGTCAAATACAGGGTGTGTATTTATCATAAACAGATACTTCATTAAAAAAATCTTACATTTTAACAAACAGTAAAACAGAGAGGTGGCGGCTCTTCACATCGAGGCAGGGCACAAACATTCCCTGGAGCAGCACCAGTCCAGCACAGTAAGGGACCTTCAGCAGGGGTCCTCCATGAGGCCAGAACTCCCGGGTTTTCATCTACGCCCGGTTTTGCCCAGCAACCCAAAAGGTTTTTGTTTGGGTTACTAGGTCATCCACTCGCGCCAAAAAGTGGGTAGTGTGGCCGTGATCGCGGGTGCACATGCGAGGGCAAAGCCAAACGGCCACAGGGAGAAAAACCGCTTCGCACCCAAGAAAAAACGGCACAGGTGCCAGGGAGGGGGCGGCGGTAGTAATCACTCAGTGCGGAGTGTTGGCGGAAAATCACTACTCGGGGTGTGGCTTCTTTTAAATGACACACCGGAGGAGCCAATAGGGTAATGTAGAATCGTGGGGAAAAGTGGGAAACGCGGCCCGGGAGCTAACTTGGCCCACGGGCCCCGGGCAACACATCAGTTCCCACCTGGCCTGGGAAAAGTGGCTCAAGTGGGGGTCCATCCGCCCCCAGAAGCAAACAGCGCCCCGTGGCACACATGCCATTGCAGCCAGTTAAGCTCCACCACTCTGCAGAAGGGGAGCTGTTCTCTTTTACATCATCTCCCGTCCAGACGCTCCTGCTCCTCGCTAACTCATGCGCCAGCAGTGTTCAACGAGGCGTTTGCAAAGAGACACACAGTATGGCGTCCAAACCATCCCTAAGTCAGAAGCTGACCATGGCTCCTGACCAATTTGTTTGGTAGTTTTTTTTTATTTTTTTTTGGGGGGGGGGGGGGGGGGTTTTTTTTTTTTTGGGAGGTTTTTTTCTTTTTTTTTTTTTTTTTTTTTTTTTTGTTTTTGTTCTTTGTCGCAGTCCCTCTCTTTCAAATAGTGGACTCTGCACCGTTCAGAGAATTAATGGCCTGTGCCTAGCGGAGGTGAGAGTTCCTAGCCGTAATTTCTTTTCCAAAAAGGCTACCAGCCTTCACAAATATTTTAGAACCGAAGGTTGGGCCAGTTCCTGGAGCCTATCATTGTCTTCCAAGGTTGCATGGCAAGCGCAGACGTGTGGAACTGTAACTACAGTCAGGGTCAGTACACTGTGTGAATGTGCTTCCTGCCCAGACACCCCAACAACTTGGACAGGAGACGATGCTTTCTCCTCCACGTTGTCAAACTGCTGCTCCTGCGCCAATGTACCCCTCCTCCTCCTCAAAACCACCAACCACCATCTCAGCCTCCACAAGTTTGCTCCCATCATACCACATGTGTAGGGCACAGCGGAGTCACACGCAATCCAACTTCTTGCTTGCCTCGGCGAACAAAGTCACACAGGGGAGGAACTGCTCCCGCGTCATGCAAGCACGAAATCGATGTGTGGCTTTCTCCGCACCAACTGCAAATCGGAACCATTGTGACGTACAATGGAGGAACATGGTGTCCTTGCTGTACCGAGTAGGGATAGTCCCTATGCACTCACAGCATGGCGCAACGTGTTCAATCTGTTGATGTGAAAAGGTTCCTGAAGTCTACACCGATCTTCAGAGGAAAAATTTTTTTTTTTAGAAAATGCCAGGAAACTGTGAATGCACTTCAATCCATTCCTACAAAGCCAGGCATACCCTCCTTGAATTTGCAGCGGCAGAATGCGCCTCCCCCAACACACGCTGATAGCGATGATTTCCACCCATGGAAATCCAGCCTGCACATTTTGGACCGACTGTTTGAACAGAGAAAGGCCATAAACGATTTTTTTGATGATCCAGGCGGACAGGAGTACACCTGTTGTAACTTTGATGTCCAGCCAGTGGGCAAGCTTATGCGTTACACCTGCCGTTTGCTGATGAGCCAATTGAGGAGGCCAACGTTATTTGTCAGTCGCCAGGACTACGGATGAATTACTTCATTCCCTGCTTCATGTTCCTGGAACAGATGCTGAAAAATTCTGTCTGTGCAGGGACTGGAGACGTGGCGACTACATCTTGCGGCCACAATGAGTCCGTTGGGTCACTGAACTGAGGAGATGAGGACATTGGAGTAGAAGCATTGTCTGGTGAAAATGAGTGATTTTTTCGTACCCAGGTGACAGGATGGAGAGCAGGATCAGCGGAGGAGGTAGAAGGAGATAGGAAGACGAGGCAGATGACCCCCAGCACCGTGGCAGCATACAGTGGAGATGGAGCAGGAAGTCCCTTAGAGCACATTTTGCAGATGGCACGCAGCATGCTGATTTTGCCTGGCTAGTGACAGCCAAATAGACAGCATCTGGCAGAGATGACTTCTGGCTCTCCACCCAATTGACCCACCTACCGTCCAAAATGGAGCCTTTCTCACAGCCTGCTGATAAGGAGGACAAACTCAAATACTATATGAGAAATCCTCCTTAGTCCGTTGGCCCGCTGCCATGTGCGGCATCGTCCGTCCTCTGACAGTCTGACCTAGGGGGTTCCTCAGCGCTCACGTACCACTGCCACGGCTGCTTGTGTGAAGGTGGGATGGGGAAGGAGGCAGTACCAGCTCCATCATCAAGCAACCCTAAGATCTGGAGTTGCTGAAGAGCAGCTTCTTCATCCGCCTAGTGGAAGGGCAACTCGCCAGCAGCAAGACCTGGAGCAGACCCTGAACAACAGGTGGTGGCCTACTTGTACAGCACTCTGCCACCCCCAGTTAGAAAGATCCGCTGGACTACTAGGGCCCCACGCAAACTGGATTTTGGCCGCAACTTGCCGGTTTGCAGTGGAGAAGCTGTCTTGCCCGGCCAATAGATGTGCAACAGAGCGGGGGGGGGGGGGGCTTTCAGGAGACAGTGGGGGGGGGGGGGGTGGTGGGCGGTGTGAGGGGAGGGTGTCAGTGCGGCGGGGGCCATCGTTACCCAAGGAGAACCCGCTTTTTCCACCGCAAATGTGGAATTGACTGTCCTTTGTCAAGATGAATCAGGCGTGGATCGGCCGATTTCCACAAACCAATGCCTTAGCGTCAGATTACATCAGCCATTGATGCCTCACCAAAAACTTTGAGAAATAGTCTGGGTTCAAACACCTGCCTCAGCCACTATTCATGCCGCCACCCGCCTGATGCCACACAATCTGCTTCCATTTCTCCATCTGCCTACCACCAATCGTTATCCAGGGACTGGTATTGCCACCACCTCCATACTGTCATTGTGCACTCTATGACCTCATGCTGCTGCTGCTGTTGCAGTCCGTGGCCTCCACACTGTATTGTGCCCTCTCTACCTCAGCTGCGCTGCTGTTGTTGCTCGGTAACCTCCACACCTGTCATTGTGCCACTGTCGCCCTCATCTGGGGCTGTTGCCCTGTCATGACCTCCAACCTGCTTGTCCCCCTCTGTGGCCTACCTTTTTTTTGCCCCCTCCAGAATTTGTCATTGTGCCACTGTCTGCCCTCAGCTGCGCTTTTGCTCCTGCCGTGACCTCAACACAGTCATTGGCCATTTTGGGGCCACTCCTGATAAGCCACCCCAAATTTTTGGCATTGTGCCATGTCGACCTCATCTGCGCTGTGGCTGCTGCCGTGACCCCACACTCTGTCATTGTCATTGTCTGACCCATCTGCTGCTGCGTTGTGCCGTCACCTCCACACTGTGTCATTGTACCATTTTGTGGCCCCCTGATGTTGCTCCCACCTCCAAATTTGTCTTTTTCCACTCTGTGGCCTACTCTCTCTCCAAGTGACCGTGTCCCACTGGAACCCCTTTTTTTCCTAATGCTTTTTCCACCCCACTATTCTATGATTTTCCACTATTTTGGTTCCCCTTCTTTCCCACCTGTCAAAGGAAGGGGAAGATCGGGATGTCTACCAAAAGCAGGAGTGGATACAGAACAAGAAGAGAAGCAAATACCCATTTACGTCATCCTGTTTTTGGGTCAACCTGTTTGTTTTTGGCCTTACAAACTGATGATTATTGACCCATTGAAACGGACACTGACTGACATTTTGCCCTTCCTTTCTTCCCAGACATCAAAAAAATTACTGCCGACACCCTCTCCCCATTCGGGGGGGCCTCTACATGTACACTTTTAAAAAAAGGTTTCGTCATATTTTGTGCGGTTTAAAAAATCTGGCCTCATAGTACTTCGCTCTGACGTCCCCTTACTGTGCCTAACCTTCCGGGTACAGTAACCTACTTCGTTTCTTTGACGATGGTAGGGTCTTAGCCCTACTTGTCTTTTTTTTAGCTGGGGGCGCCATGACTTTACAGGCTGCTTCCTGCTTCAGTTTTTTGGTCATTTTTTTCCCCCGTAAGTGCCCAGGGAATTTTGGTGAAAAACGATTCTAAGAGCGCGGCACTCATTGCGGTCATACTAAAAAAAAAGCATTGTATAAGACCAAACCAAGCTCCCTCTGCATATTTAACATGGCACAATTTCACACACCCTACAGGCTCTGTGCAGCCAGAAATAGCAGTTCTTTAACGCATTGTCCCAAGCAATTCAACCAAAACAAATTTTTTCGAAAAAATTTGGCAATCGGGGAACCGTTTTTGGAGAAAATTGCCCAAATTTTTGACACATTGCACCCTTTCCTGATGTATCACAAAACATCAAAGAAAAGGGAGCAAAATTTACATTTTGGGGTTTTTCTTTCCTAAATACCTGGAATTAGTGACTGTATCTGACTCCTTTCTTCAAATCACTTACCTTGAGCAGTGAAACAATACAAGGCAATTTTGCCCTTTTTGCGGCTATTTCACACATTGGAAAATGAGCGTGAACGAGTGAGCACCAGGTTAATACAATTCTCACTGGAACCATAATTGTCTGCATGGTTGGCCATTATATTGTATTCCTGGTTGGCACCCTTATTGTATCCCTGCTTGGCACCTAATTGTATCCTGGTTGGCCACCTTATTGTATCAAAAAACACTCCAATTCTTTGGGGCATGTTCACAGCTCAATGGCTGGACTAAACTGACCCCAGAAGCTGGCAACTCTGGCCTTTATGCTAACTGGGAAAAAATTAACAGGTGCAGCTAATTGCTTGAGCAAAAGCTCACATACCCCCACTACGAGGGGAACAATTATATGAAAAAACTGCACACCAACTTGACACCTGTTCACACCAGCATGCAGAAAAGCCGCAGTATAATGCATGGGGAGATTGCACAAATGCAAAAATACCAATAAAACAACCACTTACACACTCTCACTGCATGAGGGGGGTTATTGCTGGTACTACAATTGCATATGACAAGGCGATACAGAAGGGTGCTGTAAATACAGATACGTGTGGTACACCATGCTGGCTTACAACCTATTAGTAACACCCATACTATTAGATTAGGCGGGCTGGCCAGCAGATTCTATGTGTCCCACACAAAACCCAGGCACCCTCCACTCCCCACCTTGTTGTATCCCTGGTTGGCCACCTTATTGTATCCTTGGCTGGCCATATTATTGAAGTCCTGTTTGGCCATGTCATTGTAGTCCTGGTTGGCCATAATATTGTAGTCCTTGTTGTCCATCTTATTGTATTCATGGTTGGCCATATTATTGTAAACACAACCCAATATCAGCAGTACACTGCTAACACTAAAAAACTATCAAAAGGCACACAGGAATTTTTACAATACATGAAAAATGTTTGAGGTTCTTAGTTCACATTTTTTATCAAAACTGCTTAAGCTCACCTCCCAATCAACAAGAGGACCTCAATACAGGTGGGAACCTACACTAACGTTACCTCTCTTTAGTGCCTGTCCAGACCTCCACACTTCAGGGAGAGAAGAATCCAGCTACAAGTTACTCTGCATTGATTAAAAAGCCTGTGCAGGTGGGTGGAGTACTAAAAAAGCCGAAGAGGGGCAGCCACTCCCTCATACAAACAGTCCAGAAAACAATATTTGGTCTGCAAATCCAAAAAACTTTCTTGAAAAAAATTAGCATAGGTGCACACTGATGTGGCAGTAACATACAAACACAATCCAATATCAGTAGCTCTAATAGCACTAAAAAACTATCAAAAGGCACTTTTTGGAAAAGCATTTCTGCTACTTAGAAAACATGAACATTTTCTGAGGTTCTTAGTTCACATTTTTGATCAAAACTGCTCAAGCCCACCTCCCAATCAGCAAGGCAACCCCAATACAGGTGGGAACCTACTCTAACGTTACCTGTCTTGGTGCCTTTTCAGAACTCCACACTTCAGGGAGAGAAGGTTCCAGCTACACAGTACTCTGCATTGATTTAAAAGCCTGTGCATGGGTGGAGTGCAGAAAAAGATCACCCCATTTCCCTTTCCTGTACTGTGTTGGTCTAGTATAATCTTATCTATCCCTGTGGAGGGAACGATAGAGCAATCGTTATGTCCTCTTTAAAGAGACTATTTTTACAACACCTTTTGTGGAGACACATTCATAAATGGGTATAATCTTATAAATATGGGGTGACATGACCACTAAGAATTGGTGCAGACAAAACTGTTGAGGATGTTGAATATGCGCCAATTTTTGGCACATGACCCTTTATAAATATGTCAGATAAGGCCAACTACTATTTTTTAGTTGCAAATCATGCCAGAAAACTGCTGCAGCCCGTTTCATACGTGTCCCCCATAGTTTCCCATGAATATTGGATTTCACAAAAATACTCTTTTCTGATGGAAGTGCCCCTTTAAAATGGGCAGATGGGCAGTTCTTGCTACTTTGAATAAGTATCTGATATTTTCAAATGGTTAAATGACTTTGGGCCAGTGATTTCACACTGCCATGAAACCAATAGGGAGGACCCCGCTATCAAATGTGGTTTAAACCAGTCTGGCCCAAAGTGGTTCCAGGTATTACGGCTCGTATTTCAGGGCTATAAGCAGGCATGCTCTGCAACACATTGACATAACTCCAGCCTCCTTTGGCATGTTTAATGTTGACATTAAATGGGCAGATGGCTTTTTTTTTTTACTTTGAATAGATACATCTCTGTGTTTTCTGTATCCAAAGATTTTCATAAGTTCCTGTTTAACTTGATGGGATACAGTTTGTTGCCATGAAAATGATAGGTTGGCGTGTAGTGGTTCCTCTCCTGACCCTTGGTTCTTCTCTGTACTCTTGCTTCTTCTCCCGACCCTTGGTTCTTCTATTCCCCGTTGATTCTTCTCCTGACCCTTTTTTTTCTCCCCACCCTTGTTTCTTCTCCACACCCTTCTTTTCTTTCCACACCCTTGTTTCTTCTCCGCACGATTGTTTCTTCACTAGTGTTGAGCGATTATAAGCGACAAAGTTGAAATCGGCATGGTTTTTATGTTGTTCGGAATTTTCCGATCAAGCGATAATTTAGGTGAGAATCTGAGCATAATCTATTACTATCACGCCATTTTCGGCGCTTCCTGTCATTTTGGCGGCCAGCAAATCAGCTTAGAGCATAGAGCAGGGTGAGCTGGGTGTGCGACGTCATGACTGGGATGTGTATGGTTGTCATTGGCTGGAAAAATCACATGACCTCGTTTTACATAGAACAGCCCTTACTGTTCAGTATCAATGTGTCAGTGTGTCTCATAAGAGCAGGACGTGTGTTAGCTTTCTCCTCAATACAGCTCAGCGACACAGTTCTCTTTGTTCACACATACAACTATGCTTTTAGCTGTGAACATTAGAACATAGGTAGATTAGAGAATTTCAGTTCTTAGTTAGGCTGAGACTTTGAAAGAAGCATCGAGCACTGTACAGCCATGGGGGGGAGAGCAGGGTGGGGGGGGGGTGCGGGCGAACACAGACAGACAGGCAGCCAGGCAGGCTTTTGAAAGGAGAGTGTATATTGTGCAGCCCAGACTGCCTTGAACCTGCATTGAAATGGATTTTTTTTTAAACAGTTTTTGGCCTGTTTTTGGTGAAATAGTACCTTGTATTTTGTGCAGCCCAGTTTTGTTCAAAGACCCACCTTGTACTTATATTAGGATACAGAACTTTTCTAGTAACTGCAGGTGTATTTCATAGGTGCAAAAACCACCTTTTATTATCCGTACACAATTTAATTAGGTTTTTTTCACTTTGGCGCAGGCCATTTTTGTTCAAAGACCCACCTTGTACTTACATTAGGATACAGAAATTTGCTAGTAATTGCTGTTGTATTTCATAGGTGCAAAACCCACCTTTTATTATCTGTACACAATTTAATTAGGTTTTTTTCACTTTGGCGCAGGCCATTTTTGTTCAAAGACCCACCTTGTACTTATATTACGATACAGAAATTTGCTAGTAATTGCAGGTGTATTTCATAGGTGCAAAAACCACCTTTTATTATCCGTACACAATTTAATTAGGTGTTTTTCACTTTAGCGCAGGCCATTTTTGTTTAGATCCACCTTGTACTTATATTACGATACAGAAATTTGCTAGTAATTGCGGGTGTATTTCATAGGTGCAAAAACCACCTTTTATTATCCGTACACAATTTAATTAGGTGTTTTTCACTTTGGCGCAGGCCATTTTTGTTCAAAGACCCATCTTGTACTTATATTAGGATACAGAAATTTGCTAGTAATTGCAGGTGTATTTCATTGGTGCAAAAACCTCCTTTTCTTATCCGTATAACATTTAAATAGCTGTATTGCACTTTGGTTCGCCCCAGTTTTTTTTCAAATAGCCACCTTGTACTTAAATTTGGATACAGAAATTTCGTAGTTACTGTTGGTGTATTTCATTGGTGCAAAAAACACCGTTTGTTATCCGTATAACTTTTAAATAGCTGTATTGCACGTGGTGCGGCCCTAGTTTTTTTCAAATAGCCACGTTGTACGACAATTCTGATAGAAAAATTTTCTAGCAACTGTTTTCTTTTGTCATGCAAAAAACGCAATTTCTCATCCGTGTAACTTCTGAATAGTTTTATTACGCTCATTGAATCTCAGTTTGGCACAGATAGCGCACTTGTATGATATTTTGTTGAAAACTATCAATTCCTAGTCCTACTGGGCAGTTGTAAATCCCTGGGACTGAAGGAAGAACACTGTTGATTTTGTCTTACGGTTCTTCCACCAGACCGCATTTCACAGGTATTCGCTAGAAACATTTCAGTTTCTAATCCTAGTTAGCTGTAGGAAATTAGAGGGATTTAAAAATAGCTGTCAAAAACTCTTCCATACCTTCTTAAATTTTTATCTTTCTGAACATGGAGCTAAATGCAGGTGGTAAGCGAGCAAAGAGGGGTGTAGGACATGGAGGTAGAGGTACGAGAGAAGGTGCTCCTTCCAGTGCTGGCAACAACACGCATGCCAGCGGATCGTCGGTTGCAGGACCGTCAGACCTGTCATCGCTGGATCAGAGCCCTGTGAATCTCAGTAACGAACAGCGTCGCCAATCTGTTCTTCAGTGGTTAATGCAACCTGCATTCAGCAGTCTCACCTCCTCGTCCTCCCAGTCACGGCCAAAAATTTCATCATAATCATCGTCAGCATCCGTTCAACATGAAGCGAAGGCAGCCCAAATGTCAACTCGTGTACCCACCAGTGTGGATAATCCATTTTCTGAAGACCTCTTTGATGACAAAATGCGGTTGGGGCCAGAAGGCATTTCAAAAGATCAAAAGGCCAAAGAGGATGATTTTATCTGCTCTGACGCCCAATCGCTGATGCCATCAGAGGAGGAGAAGGAAGCCAGTCAATCGGCAAAAATCCCGGGAGGTCGGCAACGCCTTACAGTACCTGTTGCTTGTAGCCCGCAGCTCCTGTATGCAGAATGTCAGGACGAGGAAGTCACCTGTGTTGATGATGATGACAACGACATTGCGGATCCAACGTGGTCTTTTCAGCAGAATTTGCTTGTGAGCGCTTCATCACTGGACGAGGAGGAAGACGATGGGGTAGTGTCAGTACGGCTCCCGCCTCAAAAAGGGAGAGGGCGGTCGCAGAAGTCCGCTGAGATGATTCCGCCAGCCACGATCAGCGGAAACACCGCTCCTCGCTTATCGCCGTCGAAAAGGCCCAGAACCTCTCAAGCCTGGGCCTTTTTCGAGCAAGCCTCTGATTCACCAAGCGATGTCATATGCCGCCTTTGCCGTAAACACATCAGTAGAGGCAAGAATCTTAGGTGTTTAACCACCACCAACATGTCTAGTCACATGCAGCGAATGCATGAGTTGAAATGGAGGGAACACTTGGCCAAAAAAGGCCAGACCGATGCCGGGCTTCCAACCACTGTCACACCCTCTGTCTCCACCTCCTCCGCCACCACCAAGCGTTCCTCAGCTGCCCATGTCTCTCAGAGTCATGATCAGGGATCAGCCTCCGCTTCAGCCTCCACCGTCGCCCGAGTACCACCAGCACCACCAGAGACCCATCCTACCCATTCTCCTTCCACCAGTTTGACGACCTGCACGCCATATAGCAGCCAGTCTAGCAGCCATCCTTATGTCTACCAGGTTTGAGAGCAGAAGAAACACTTTAACCCAAACCATCCCAAAGCCAAAAGCCTGAATGTCGGCATTGCCAGGCTTTTGGCCTTGGAAATGTTGCTTTTCCGTCTGGTGGACACAGATGGGTTCCACCACGTCATGGCCCTTTCCGGCCCCCAATACCAGATGCCGAGCAGGCATTTCTTTGCCAGAAAAGCCGTCCCTGCCCTGTCTAGCCACGTGTCATCTAAAATTTCAAGCACGTCTGCATCTGTGTCCGGCAAAGTCCATCTGACCACCGACACATGGACTAGAAAGCACGGCCAAGGCCGCTATATCTCTGTGACAGCTCACTGGTGGAGCTGGGTGGATGTCTCTGGTGGTCACGGTGGCTCTCAGGCTCGGCGCACGCTCTTCAAAACCGCAGGAATGGTGCAGGGTTCTTTCCTCCAAGGTCCTCTGGTGGCATCACGTGCCCAGAGACACCAGGCAATGTTGAAATTAATCTGACTTGTAGACCGTCAACAAACAGTTCAGGAGCTGGGGACGGCTCTCCGCAACGAGACCGATCGCTGGCTGGGTGACAAGAACCTTGTGCCAGGCAAGGTGGTGTGCGATAACGGGCGAAATCTGCTGGCCGCCCTTAAGATCGGTAGGCTGGAGCACATCCCTTGCCTGGCACATGTCATGAATAGTGTTGAGCGATTGCGTTGGCTATCGAGATCGATCGATAGTCGATAGTCGGCCGCTATCGATAAGGTTTTTCGATAGTGAGCATCGATTATGAGCGATTACCATTAAAGTCTATGGGAGAGCAACAACACCTTCATTATTACACCCAAACAAAGGCTGGCGAAGCTGAAATTACCATCCACAAAAGTTAAATGGATAGTGCTTACATCTTAGGCCAACACAACTGTAGGTTATAAAAGTACAGAAAAAAAGTCACAGACCATTCACTATCCCTGCCTTGTTCCTCAGCATGACCCTTAAACCTCATCACTCAAAAATAAAAAGTGCCAGAAGGCAGTATGATTTGAACCATCATGTTACTTGAACTGGACTATTGGAATATCCCTTGTCCTGGAACGCAGCATGAGCCACAAACCTGCATGACCCCACATTGTAAAATGTGCGCAAAAAGGAGTCTTTCATACCACCATTTAGTTGAACGGGACATAACTATATCTGTCAGAACCGCAGAATGAACATTAACCTGTCTGACCCAAGTTTATAAGTGCCAGAAATAAGTGTCTTTCAACCAACATTTTAGTGAACTGGGACATATTCTGTCCCTGTCCTGGGCCACAGTATGGTCCAATTAAAATGTAAGGACCCCAGATTACATAGTGCCGAGAAAAAGGAGTACTTTAACACATTTTAGTAGAAATGGACATTGATAGAACTGACTGTGCACAGCAGACCAGGGCCGGAGTTAAGTGGGTGCGGTGAGAGGCCCGGCAATGGAAGTCCGTATCTATTAAACACGCAGGTTAAAATGCACTGAGGACGCAGCTTACAAACAAAAATGTCGTGCTGAAAGCAGAGTGCGGAAGCGGAAGTGTGAGAACTCCAGCCTTCATCAGTACACAAGTCAAGACCTGGGTAGCGCTTGCTCGTTATGAGTGCGGACCCATTGACGCTTCATTGGAAATACTGGTGGTTAATGCTCTGTTCAACCAGGTGCCCTTTGCTTGGCATCTTTTTCTCTATTTTACTCAACGTGCTGGAGGAAATGTCTCTGTACTTTGTTCTCGGTCGTGCGCCATACTCAATGTCCTCTGATTAAACCAATCTGGTCAAGTTCTCTGTACCCCTTGTCAATTCAGGGAATTTTTTTTTACCAGCTATTTTGTACATGCAAGTTTTTTAGTAGGTTAATTCTAGGTAAACACATTTTAAAATAGATGAATACCACATGTCTTTGTTTCTCTTTTTCTCATTGTATTAAAGGGGTTGTTCTCAATACAGGGATTGATAGCTAGTTAAGATCTTGCAAAACAAGTATTTTTGCAATATGTGTCATTAACAGTGTCCTACCTATATTCATGTTTTGACAGCCACCATCACCCTTGAGCCCACTTTGACATTGTGAAGAACAAATGTCTGTTAGAAACAACAACTTTTAGTATAGGACCTGTAGGTATAGCGGCTTGTACAGCCAAAATGCCTCCCAAATAATTCAAAAGCATGACAGTTGAGCCACTTTGGGGACAATTTGGTGGAAGTACAAATGTCATCTGTTTGAAACAACATTTTTTTGAATAGGACCTGTAGTATATGCTGTATGTCTCAGCAAAAACAATTCCCCCAAATTCAAAGCATGGACCTTTGGCCACTATTGGACATTGTGAGGAACAAATGTTCTGTTAGATAAACACATTTTTTATATAGGAACCTGTAGTTAGCTGCATGTCACAGCAAAATGCCCCCAAAAATTCATAAAACATGACCCATGAGCCACTTTTGAAAATTGTGAAGAACTCAAATGTCTATTAGAAACAACATTTTTTAGGATTAGGATCCTGTTAGTTTGACTGCATTTCAAGCAAAATGCCCCCAAAATTCAAAGCATGAACCTTGAGCCACTTAGGTCAATGTGAAGAACTAATGTCTGTTAGAAAACAACCTTTTTTTTTATAATAGGACCTGTAGTATTGCTGCTTTTTCAAAGCGCATGATCCCAAAAAAATTAATAAAAATGGATCTCGCCATGTTAAATATTGTGAGGGAGATGCCACTAGAAGCAAACATTTCTTTTACAAAGGCCATTGTATGCTTTTTGGATCCCAGAAGTCTATTTGGGTACGGAACACATGCAAAAACATCGGGTTGTTGAGGACGCAGAAAGTCGGTGCACATGATCTTAAGCTGATATCTGTGTTGTTGGTGTGTGCCTGCATTGCATGCATTGGTGAGGTGGTAAACAAGATTGCCAGAGCGTACCCATTCGGCTTTTGCCACCTTGCCTGCTGCTGCCGCTATGCCTACTTGGCACTCTATGCTGTAACGTCGCTGATGTTGTTTCCACGTGACATTTGGGGAACGTGAAGCAGACGCAACAGATGTTCTCCTAGTTGATCAATCATGCAAGGTCTCCATTTCCTGCTTTTTACTATCTTTTGGGGTTGGGTGGAAGGAAAGTGCTGAGTTTTGTTTTGTACCACGGGGATCCCAGGAGCTGTGGCCACACTGTAACTGTTGTTTCATTTTGATGGCCTTAATGCAAAGGTTCATGTAGAGGAAATGCGAGCATCAAGCACTACGTGGTGTTGGAGCCTTGATTTCCCAAGCCCTGGGTCGAGGCACTGAGCATAATGATCTTCTCTCATCCTTCTCTTCCGCAACTCCAAATTCGCGCCAACATCGTTCCAGAGGCAGGGACGTCTAGGTAACCTCGGTGTCTAGGAGATAACCTCCTCCTCATCCTCCTCAGCAGCCTCCAGCACGCTTCAACACGCCCTGACTTGCCTGGGATTGATGCACCTGAGAGTGATGCGCCACCTTGCAATAGCTCTGGACCCAGATACCACTGGCCTAATGAAGGAACGGTTGTGAAATTGTGAATCTGTCGGGCCTGTGGTTTTGACGGAGGAAAGGCTCCGTGTCCGCATCTGTGTCTCCGGTCTATCTCCGTCGTGGCGGGACTGTTGTTTCAGAGTGTCCAACGAGTTCCAGAACTAGATAACCACAATGCTCATGTGACAAGGGCATTGTCCGCATGACCATTTTGGTATGGCTTCTTCAAAAACTGGCAAAGGATGGTTGCAGAGCTCTTTCACCTGCCTCCACTCTCGGTGGTCAACACCCACGAGGTCCGTACCGCTGCTTGTCCGGCATGTGTCAATTGTTATGCGTAATGGCATTGCGCTGCTGCCACAATCGCTGGAGCCATCGTGGAGGGTGGAATTCCTGCGTGTTTGCCCGTCAACAATGAGATGGTTGATGGGGAGGCCCGAGTGACGCTGCAACGCAGCACAGGGGTTAGAAGCAGGGTGCGAAATTGCGGGGATGTGCGAACTCAGACCTCGAGCCCTTCTTCAGCAGGCAGTTCCAGAACCCGGGTAGATCTTTCGAAAATTTCTGGTCGGACAAGGGTCACATGCATGTGCCAGGCAAGGATGCTGCTTCAGCTACCAATCTTAAGGGCGGCCAGCTGAGATTTCGCCGTTATCGCAACACCACCTTGTGGCACAAGGTTCTGTCAACCAGCCAGGCGCTCGGTCTCGTTTGCGGAGAGCCGTCCACAGATCATGAACTGTGTGTGTCGGTCTCCAAGGCAGTTTAAATTTCTACACGGCCATGGTGTTTGGGCAGGTGATGCCACCTGTGGACCTTGGGGGAATGAACCCTGCACCATCCCTGCGGTTTTGAAGGCGTGCGCCGAGACTGAGAGCCCGTCACCCCAGAGACTCATCCACCCAGCTCACCAGTGTGCTGTTCACAGGATATTGCGGCACTTGCGTGCTTACTTGTCCATGGTCAGTGGTGAGATGGACTTTTCCGGGACACAGATGAAGACAACGGCTTGAAATTTTAGATGACACGTGGCTGGCCAGGCAGGGGGAGTTTTTCTGGCAAAGAAATGCTGCTCGGCTTCTGGTATGGGAGCAGGCGAGGGCATGATGATGGCCGGAACCTCTGTGTCCACCAGACGGAAGGCACATTTCCAATGCAAAAGCCTGGCAATGCCGACTTTCAGGCTTTTGGCTTTGGGATGGTTTGGTGTTAAAGTCGTTTCTTCTGCTCCCAAACCTGGTAGACAGAAGGCTGGCATGCTAGGGAATGGCGCTGTACGGCGTCAGGTCGTTCAACTGGCGGATGGAGAAGGGGTAGGATGGTTCTCTGTGGTGCTCTGGTGGTACTCGGTGCGACGGTGCGAGGCTGAAGCGGAGGCTGATCCCTGATCTGACTCTGGAGAGACATGGGGCAGCTGAGGAACGCTTGGTGGGTGGCGGAGGAGGAGGAGGCGG
Organism: Phyllomedusa bahiana; assembly: GCA_025379985.1. Classification (NCBI taxonomy): domain Eukaryota; kingdom Metazoa; phylum Chordata; class Amphibia; order Anura; family Hylidae; genus Phyllomedusa; species Phyllomedusa bahiana. The sequence goes on from JAODAL010053843.1 coordinate 19,254, forward strand.
AGACAGGGGTGTGATGTGTGTTGGAGGCCCGGACAGACGGTCTGGCCTTTTTTTGGCCAAGCCAAGGGTGCCTCGCCATTTTCAACTATGCATTCGCTGCTGCATGTGAACTAGTCATTGTTGGTGTTGGTTAACCACTTAAAGGTTCTTGCCTCTACTTATGCTGTTTTACGGCAAAAGGCGGCATTATGACATCAGCTGGGTGAATCTGAGGCTTGCTCAAAGAGGGGCCCAGGCTTGGGTGGTCCCTGGACCTTTTTGACGGCTGATAAGCGAGGTGCGGGGTTTGCGCTGAACCGTTTGGCTTGGCGGGAATCATATCAGCTTGACTTCTGCGGCGGATACAGCCCTCTTTTTGTGGCGGGGACCGTTATTGACACTACATCGTTCTTTCCTCTCGTCCTTGATGAATCGCTCACAAAGCAAATTCTGCGGAAAAAGACAGGATGGATCCCACAATGTCGTCATCATCATCATAATCAACACTGGTGATTTGGTCGTCTCTGACTTTTCTGCTATCGAAGCTTAGGGGGCTACAAGCAAGGGGACACTGCATAATGGCGTTGCGAGTGGACCTGGGATGTCGTGCCGTTGACTGGCTTTCCTTCAACTCTCTGATGGCATCAGTAACTTGCGTCAGAGCAGATAAATCAATCCTTTGATCTTTTAACATGCCTTCTGACCCCACAACCGCATTTTGTCATCAAAGAGGTCTTCTGCACAATGGATTTATCCACCGTTGTGGGTACACGGAGTTGACATTTGGGCAGTTCATGTTGGACGGATGCTGATGTTGACTGGATGAACGACATTTGTGGCCGTGACTGCATGAGGACGAGGAGGTAAGACTGTAGATGCAGGTTGCATTAACCATGGAAGACAGAATTGGCGACGATGTTCGTGTACTTATTTCACAGGGCCCTGACCCAGCGATTGACAGGCCTGACGGTCCTGCAATGACGATCCGCTGGCATGCGTGTTGTCGCCTGAGCACTGGACAGGAGCACCAACTCTCCGTACCTCCTACGCCATGTGCTACCCCCCTCTTTTGCTAGCTTACCACCTGCATTTCGCTCCATGTTCAGATAATATAAAAAATTTGAGATGGTATGGAATAGTTTTGGAATAGTCTCTTATTAAAAAGACGGCAATCACAGCTTTCTCAAATCCTTAATCAAAACAAAAATTGTGTGGATTCAAATTTAACTGCAATGTGTCTATCAACAAATCTGGAGTGGGCCAAAAGTCAAAAACACGTAATTGTTTTGTTTTGGTATATTAAACGGTTTTTTTGCACCTTTCAATTCAACTGGGTGATTATAGATTTGCTGTTTTTATGATTTTACGTAGATGCTGCGCATTGAACAATGCTGGGTGCGCCCAAAAGTCAAAAAACACGTAACTGTGATGTTTTGGTTATAATAAACGGTTATTTTCTTGCACTTTTCAAATTCACCGCTGTGGTGATGAATCTTTGAAGTTTGCTGTTTAAGATGTACGTAGATGCTGTGTCAATGAAACAATGCTGGGTGCGCAAAAAAAGTCAAAAAACTCGTAACTGTTATGTTTTGGGCTATAATAATCGATATTTTTTGCACTTTTCATTCAGCTGTGGTGGAATTAGAATTGCTGTTTTTAAGTTTTACGTAGATGCTGCGTCAATGAACATGCTGGGTGCGCAAAAGTCAAAAAAACACGTAACTGGTATGTTTTGTATATATAAACGGTATTTTTGCAGCTTTCAATTTCACCTTGTGGTGTATATAGAATTGCTGTTTAAGATTTACGTAGATGCTGCGTTCAATGAAACAATGCTGGGGTGCGCAAGTCAAAAAACAGGTAATTGTAAGGTTTTAGTATAATAAACGATATTATTTTTGCACTTTCAATTCACCTGTGGTTGATATAGATTGCTGTTTTTAAGATTTACGTAGATGCTGCGTCAATGGAACAATGCTGGGTGCGCCAAAAGGTCAAAAAATAACACGTAACCTGTTATGTTTTGGTATAATAAACGTTTTTTTTGCACTTTCAATTCAACTGTGGGGATTATAGATTTGCTGTTTTAAGATTTACGTAGATGCTGCGTCATTGAACAAATGTTGGGTCGCAAAAAGTCAAAAAACATCGTAACTGATTTGTTTTGGTTAATTATCCGGTAGTTTTTGCACTTTACAATTCACCTGTGGTGAATATAGAATTGTTTTTAGATTTACGTAGAATGCGTGCGTCAATGAACAATGCTGCGTGCGCAAAAGTCAAAAAAAAAAAACTGTTATGTTTTGGTATATTAATCGATATTTTTTGCCCTTTCATATCACCTGTGGTGAATATAGAATTGCATGTTTTAAGATTTACGTGATGCTGAGTCAATGATAAAATGTGCGGTGTGCAAAAAGTCAAAAAACACGTACTGTGTTGTTTTGGTATAACAAACGGTATTTTTTGCACCTTTCAATTCACCTGTGGTGATATAGAATTGCTGTTTTAAGATTTTACGTGGATGCTGCGTTAATTGAACAATGCTGGGTGCGCAAAGTCAAAAAACTCGTAACTGTGATGTTTTCGTACGATTATACCGTATTTTTGGCAACATAACAACCTGTGCTGCTACAAGATGCTGTATTGTAATTTAATGCAAAGGTGGGAATGGATTATGCATGAACAGTCACAGGGGTAATGGGTAAAATTGAAAATGTAAATGAACACCTATCTGAATGTATAACTATAATAAATGTGGAGTTTTGCAGCTAACAACGAGACCTGAGTTACTAGAAGAAATGATGTGTATCCAATATAAGTCTCAGGCTGCCCAATATCCAGGAAATATTCAATAGCAAGACTGTTTATAATAAAGTTATTCCACTACATTGTCTCACTATGTCTAGTGAACTTTATCCAGTGTTATTTTATAGATAGAAGTTGTCTGGTGTTCGCCCGCGGGCCCCCCTGCCCCCGATCACCGCCGTGAATTTACAGCTGGTAGTTGCTGCTTTAAAATTCTCTAGCTAATACATAAAATCTTCAAATCTCTAATCTAACTAATTGGAAGATCACAGCTAATTGTAGAAGGTATCTCTGTGCAGAAAGTAGACTAATTTCGCTGAGTGTTTGGCCACAGGCCAGAGAGCAGGTCCTATCCCTATGAGACGAATGAGAGACAATGAGGATGAAACTGGAAACGCTGTTCTGATGTAAAATCGAGTGGGGGTCATGTGATTTTTCAGCCAATCGCATCAATACACATCCCAGTATATCGTGCACACACATCTCACCTGGTGCTCTATTCTGTAATTGATTTGATGGCCGCCATAATTACAGGGAGCGCCGAAAAAAGGCGCGTATCTTAATAGAGAATGCTCGATTTTAACCTTAATTATCGCATGTTCTGGAAATTTCGATCACCTTATAAACCTTACCGATTCACCTTTGTCGATAAAATTCGCTCAACACTAGTCATGAACCTTGTCGTCCAGAAATTTCTAAAGCGCTACCCGGGTCTGGATTGCCTGCTGAGGAAGGTTCGAGGTCTGAGCTCGCACTTCCACCATTGGCACCCTGCTTAGTCCCACCTGCTTGCGTTGAGCGTCAGACCGCGGGTTGCTCCACCCGTCAACCGTCTCATTGTTGACGTGGACAAACACGCTTGTCATTTCCACCCTCCACATGCTCAGCGATTGTGGCAGCAGCGCAATGCCATTAACCAGTACGAAGTGTCACATGGCCTTGACAAGCAGCGGTGCGGACAGCGGGGTGTTGAGGCCACCGAGAGTTGAGGCAGGTGAATGAGCTCTGCAACTTCCTTGCCAGTTTTGAAGAAGCCACCAAATGGTAAGTGCGGACAATTCCTTGACAGCATGAGCATGATGGTGATCTTAGTTCTGGAAGAAGTTTACACTCTGAAACATCGGTCACCAGCGACGGAGAGAGGAGTGGACACAGATGCGGGACATGGAGCCTTCTCTCCGTCGAATCCAGAAGGCCGATAGTTTCACATTTATCGGTCTTCATTAGGCGTGGTTTAGGTCAGGGCTCTTTTTTATTTTATTTTATTTTTTTTCTTTTTTTTTTTTATTATTTATTTTTTTTTTTTTTTTTTTTTTTTTTTTTTATTTTATAATGCAGGGGGTGGCCGCATTCAGCTCTCAGGTTGCCTTTTTTTTTTTTTTTTTTTTTTTTTTTCATCTAGGCAAGTCAGGCTGTGTGAAGCTGTGCTGGAGGAAGCAGAGGAGGAGGAGAGTATTCCTGTGGACACTGAATTACCGACGGTTCCCTGCTCTTGGAAGAGGGTTGGCGCGAATTTGAGGCACCCCCGAGGAGGAAGATGAGGGAAGATCAGTTTGTAGTGCCACATCAGACGTGAGAGGCTTGGGAAATCAAGGCTCCATCTCTCACTTGAGGGCTTGAATGTCCTTTTCCTCCAACATGATCCTCGCATTAGGCATCCAAAATGAAACAACAGTTACTGGGTGGCCACCCTCCTCGATTCCCGGTTCAAAACAAATCAGCACTTTCCTTCCACCCACCCAAATTAGAGGTAAAATGCAGTAATGGAGACATTGCTGATTGATCAACTGGAGACTTGTTTCGTCTGCTTCACATTCTTCAAATGTCACGGGGGAACAAACACTCAGGCAACGTGACAGCAGTTGATTGCCAAGTAGCTGTAGGCGGCAGCAGCAGCAAGAAGGCAATGTGGCAGATAAGCCTAACGGGTGACCTCTGGCAATCTTTATTTACCACCTCACAAATGCATGTAGGGCACACATACAACACACAGAGACCGGCTTAAGATCATGGTGCACGACTATCTACGTGTCAACACCGATGTTTTTGGATGTGTTCCGGACCCAATCGACTTCTGGGTATCCAAAATGGATGAATGGACCGAGCTTGCTTGCCAAGCCATAGAGGTGTTGTCCTGCCCATCAGCCAACGTCATATATGAGCGGACCTTCAGCACAGCTGGAGGAGTCATTACAGACAAACGCTTCGGCTTTCACAGTTATGTCGATCGTTTGCTGTCTCAAGATGAATCAGGCATGGATCTCTGATGATGTTGTGGCCCCAATTGCTGAGATCACCGATTAGTTGCCGGTCTACTTCACATTCCTCTTCCAAAATAAATGGTCCTCTTGAAAACTTTTTTTTTTTAAATGATCATTTCTTACTGCAATTTTTATTCTCAGTTCCCAAAAGTTCTTTTGCTGGTTTTGCGGTGAGGAGACTGTAAAAGACACCAAGGTTTCATTGCAAAACCATATTCCATTTACTCACTTTATCTTTAGAATTTTTCGCATTGTCAATGGTTTTGGGGTCATGTGGCAGTGAGATAAAGCTATAATTATGGTCATTTGGAACAGAAATGTGGCTTCTAAGTGGCATTTCTCCCTCACAATTTTTAACAGTGGCTGAGAAGTCATTTTTATATTTTGGGTCATGTTGCTTTGAAATGCAGCAATACTACAGGTCCTATTATAATAAAATGTGGTTTCTAACAGACATTTGTTCTTCACAATTGTCAACAGTGGCTCAAGGGTCATGTTTTGAATTTCTAGGGGCATGTTGCTGTGAAATGCAGTTATACTACAGGTCCTATTGTAAAAAATGTGGTTTTTAACAGACATTTGTTCTTCACAATTGTCAACAGTGGGCTAATGGTGATGGTGCTGTCAAAAAGGAATGGTAGGACACTGTTAATGGCACATTTTTCAAAATGACTTGTTTTTGCAAAATCTTTAAATAGTACTTCCTTGT